>CAUYRH010123105.1:0-12590 GCA_963574655.1 Perodicticus potto
TTGAGACAGAGCCTCAAGCTGTCACCCTGGATAGAGTGCTGTGGCATCACAGCTCACAGCAACCTCCAATTCCTGGGCTCAAGTGAGTCTTCTGCCTCCGCCTCCCAAGTAGCTGGGACTACAGGCGCCCGCCACAATGCCCGGCCATTTTTAGGTTGCAGCCGCCATTGTTGTTTGGCGGGCCCGGGCTGGATTCGAACCCGCCAGCTCAGGTGTACGTGGCTGGCGCCTTAGCCCATTGAGCCACAGGCACCAAGCCCCTTATGTGGTTTTATTAATGGAAGGAGAATGGCCTGGAAGAACTCAACAAACCTGTATTAAGGAAATAAGGAGACAAGCACAGGACTGGGATGTGGCATTAAAAGGGGCTTTAAATTTACATACAATGTTTTATTTTTTTTTTCACATGCCATAAAAGGACTGGAAGTCAATTTGACAAAAGCAAACAGTCATTAATTCCTGGTGGTTGGAATATAAACGCTGTAATTTTTAGAATGTTTTGTATCTTGCAAAGGCTGTCACTATACATTTTCACTAGGTAATTAATTAACATAATACAAAATTTGAAAAGTACAAAAGATATACAGTGAAAAACATTTCCCCTTCCATTTCTATTGCCCAGTGTCATATAGTTCTGCTCCCTCAGAGGCAAGTCATTGCTGTCCCCACTGTCCTGTTGCATTTTTCCAGAGAGATTATCTCTCTTTTACTCTCTTTGTATCTCTCTCTCTTTACATACACACATCTTCTTCTCCCTACTAATGATAAAATGGTAGCTTATTATGTTTTTGAAGGACTTTCAATACTTGTTTATATAGAAGTGCCTTCTTTTAAATGACTGTATAGTATTTCATCCTATGAGATTATTTTTCTATTTTTTTTTTTTTTTTTTTTGAGTTTCTGGCTGGGTTGGGTTTTTACCCGCCACCTCTGGCATATGGGTCCAGCGCCCAACTCCTTTGAGGCACAGGTGCCGCCCCTTATGAGATTATTTTTAAAAGGAAAAGTTTTTTTTAAAAAAGGGTTGGAAGAGGGTGGTGCCAGTGCTCAGTGAGTAGGGCGCCGGCCCCATATACCAAGGGTGGCGGGTTCAAACCAGGCCCTGGCCAAACTGCAACAAAAGAATAGCCGGGGGTTGTGGCGGGTGCCTGTAGTGCCAGTTACTCGGGAGACTGAGACAAGAGAATGGCCTAAGCCCAGGAGCTGGAGGTTGCTGTGAGCCATGAAGCCATGGAACTCTACCAAGGGCGACAAAGTGAGACTCTGTCTCTTAAAAAAAAAGGGTTGGAAGAGTCTGGGCATGGGGGCTCAAGCCTGTAATTCTAGCACTCTGGGAAGCCAAGGCTGGTAGATTGCTTAAGCTCAAGAGTTTGAGACCAGCCTGAGCAAGAGGGAGACCCCATCTCTTTTAAAAATAGAAAAACTACGGGGTGGTGCCTGTGGTTCAGTGGGTAGGGCACCCCATGTACCGAGGGTGGTGGGTTCAAACCCGGCCCCGGCCAAACTCCAACAAAAAATAGCCCGGTTTTGTGGCAGGTGCCTGTGGTCCCAGCTACTCGGGAGACTGAGGCAAGAGAATTGTTTAAGCCCAGGAGTTAAAGGTTGCTGTGAGCTGTGACGCCACGGTACTTTATATAGGGAGATAAAGTGAGACTCTGTCTCTAAAAATGAATAAATAAATAAATAAACAAAAATAGAAAAACTAGGTGGGCATGGTGGTGGGGACCTATAGTCCCAGCTACTCAGGAGGCTGAGGCAAGAGGATCTCTTCTGCCCAAGAGTTTGAGGTTGCTGTGAGCTGTGACACCATGGCACTCTACCCAGGGTGACAGAGTGGGACTCTGTTTCAGAAAAGAAAATTTCAAAAAGGGCAGGAAGAAAGGCAGATGGGGAAAAGGAGATTGGGACTTTGAAGCAGAAGAAAGGATCATGATAATGGTGAAATCTTGAAGGCTCTAGAATAAAAGTGTGATAATAGATATTCTTTAAGAAGACTCATTCGGGGCTCGGCGCCTGTGGCTCGACCGGCTAAGGCACCAGCCACATACACCTGAGCTGGCGGGTTCGAATCCAGCCCGGGCCCACCAAACAACAATGATGGCTGCAACTAAAAAGTAGCCAGGCATTGTGGAGGGCACCTGTAGTCCCAGCTACTTGGGAGGCAGAGGCAGGAGAATCGCTTGAGCCCAGGAGTTGGAGGTTGCTGTGAGCTGTGATGCCACAGCACTCTACCAAGGATGACAGCTTGAGGCTCTGTCTCAAAAAAAAAAAAAAAAAAGACTCACTTGGAATATCTTTGTTAGATGAATTGGAGGAAGGGTAAGGCTGGGAATGAGGAAATCAGATAAAAACCATCATCAAAGACAGAGGTAACGAGCACGTGACACATTCTAGCAATACTCAGAAAAAGCAAAACGCAAAAGCAAATGTGTGGGACTTGACGGAGTGAGGGGATGAGAAGGAAAGAGAGTCGGAGGAACCACCTCCAGTCTCCAAGTGAACTGAAATGCTTTAAAGTCCAGCAAGTCTGGGAACAGAAATAGGAACGTCAAGAAGAAGAGCTGGCTTGATGGGGACATTGGGCACGGAGCTCTGAAGTAGATGCTTCCGACATTAAACTCAAGGACTTTGGCTGATAAGAGGTATCAGAAATATTTGAAATACATGAACGAATGAAAAACGATGTGAGAGGTAAGGTAGGTGGTCACAGCTGGACATGTGGTTACCGGAGATACTTGTGCAGAAGTGAAGGTCGAACGTCAAGGAAGAAAATGGGTAAAAACGGGAGCTCCTTTGTTCCTCAGCAGGGCAGGCTGCTGGATGCAGAAGCATGTTTTACTAATTCCTATATAATACGTGGTACCACTACTACAAATGGGAGGTCCCGGTGGAAAAAGACTGGAGCACTTAGGAGCCGGTTACAATTCCGTGGTCCAGAACTTAACTGATTGATGAAAAAGCAAGACCCAAGACCACACAGCTGTCTAGTGGCTGCGGCGTCATCAGGCCTGAGTGTCCTTACAGTCCTGACTTGTTGACCTGGCATTTTATAGGTTGGGAAGAAAAGCTGGAGACGGAGCCTTTATAAAGAGCTGGGTGTGGTGTCAAAGCAAAGACGATTGACAGTCACTCCCTTATAGCTTGCACCCTGTTTCGGCCTTTGTTCATTGGCTTATTCATTCATTCATTTTTTTCCCCCACAAACACAGGGCCCTTTCTAGGTGCCAGGCACAGTCCTCATCATAAGGGTATAGGAATGAAACATAAGACAAACAAATGTTATAAAAACTATTTCTTCCCTTAGAGAGTTCATTCTAGGGAAATGATAGAAAAATCCTTTTTGGTATTTTTCCTAAGGATAGCAGTGAATTCAGAGTTTTTACATAGTAGGGATTTGGGAACATCTATCTGGTGAGAAATGGGGGCTAGAAACTTATCTTAAAGCTGTCTTTATTGACTAAATCTGTTTTGTTTAAAAATTGGGGGTTGACCTGCGAGTCCTAAAGGAGATCATTAAAGGTGAAGCCCCTGAGGCCACCTGTTCACTGTTTACTTGGTCGATGCTTTAAGATGTATTTTGGGCTGGCTGCCGGCTGCCGTGGCTCACACCTGTAATCTTAGCACCCTGGGAGGCTGAGGCCGGTGGGTTGCCTGAGATCGTGAGTTCAAGTCCAGCCTGAGCAAGAGCGAAACCCTATCTCTACTTAAAATAGAAAAACTAGCTAGGTGTGGTGTCATAGCCCATAATCCCAGGTACTCCAGAGGCTGAGGCAGGAGGATGGCTTAGCCCAGGAGTTTGAAGTTGCTGTGGGCTAGGATGACACCACTGCACTCTACACAGGGTGACAGAGTGAGACACTTTGTCTCAAAACAAAAAACAAAAGAAAAAAAGAAAGGAAGGAAAGAAGGAAAAGGGCATGTATTTTGAATGTATGCCATTGCATTATAAATAATTGGTTGAATCAAAGCCGTATGACTCTAGCTTTTGTGGAAGAGATCACATGGGCAAGGATGAAGCAGGAATAAACAAGCATCCCTGGGCAGAATTGGTGACTAGTTTCTATAGAATTCGTTTTCTGAATTGCATGGGAAGGGCATGGGCTTTGCAGCTTGTTTGGACATATCAGCACTGAGATCAATGTCATGCGGCCTTTAGCGAATCGCTTCAACTCTCTGAGCTTCATACCCTTCCCTGGGAAATGGGGCACAGCGAGGCAGCATTTTAGCTTTTATGCAGATTAAATGTGCTAACACACACCTAACAGTGCCTGACCCGCAGCAGGAATCAGTAGACACTACTTTTCTTCCTTTGTCTCCATGTTCTGAAAGCACAGAGGCTAAAGAGGGGCCCCCTGACCACACATGGAAGTTCTTCCTCACCTGCACGTTCCCATCCTGCCTAAATCTGTCACACCTGGGGGAAAGGGTCGCCCACAGTTCCCAGCGGCGTTCCCACTGAAGCAGTCAGAAAGGTTTCCCTGGGAGTCCGGAGAACCATCGAGAATTTGGAGAGGTGCTAATGATGCCCAGACTGGCCCCGACCCTTAGAAAGAGGCTGACATTTTCCCCTTCCCGGCTGCCACTTCCCCATCCCTCCCCACACCCTTCTCTCCCGCTGGTGCTGTCCTTCCTGTCCTTGTCCTGGGCACCTACTGATCTCCCGTGGCTGTCCCTGGTTCATCAAAAGCTTCGGCACGTGCCACCCCAACATCCCCTTCCTACTGGGTCTCACTGTCATCCTGGGTAACTTCCACAGCTACGAAAGAGGATGCTTCTGAGACACCTGCGTCCCTGCCTCACGGCCCCTTGTCGTCTTCAAGTCCAGCGAGCTGTTTTTCTTTCCACCGTGGTCATGTGAATCCTCGCTCAGCTGCACCTTCCCAAACGCAGCCTCCCCTGCGCACCTCGCGGCCTGGCCCTACCCCGCTTCCAGCTCTTCCTGTTTCCCACTGGACTGGGTTTTAAAACTTCCCGAGATACCTGTCCCTTTGGCCCTTCATTTCCCAGCTTAGCCTCCCTCTCCAGCATCCCCATCTTCTCCCTTCAACCTGGCACGTGCCATTTGTCACTGAGATGAGTCTCTCTTAGTGTCCTTGGCATCATTGCCCCCTTGCCCTTTCACTCGGCTGATCCACCTAATCCTAATCTCAGAATGGATGAGAGGTCTCAGACCACTCCGGGGCTCTGCTTTTTCTTTTTCTCTTTCTTATCTGCACCAGTGAACACCATGAGGGAGAATCACGGCACACCAGTGAAGACTGGAGCCCCCCGATGCCCGGGTAACCCCCCAGAGTCCCCCCACCCGAGCTCTCTGGGCTGTGGATGGCGGTTGTCGCACCTGTCTGTGGGCGGACGTTTGCCCCTCTCCTGAAGGTCTCACCGTGTTGGAAAGCGAGGAACACCCCCCTTAGAACCCTCCAGGGATTCTCATCCTTTTTTCAGACAGCAGCAAGTTCAAGGTCTCAGTAATTTCGCCTGTCTTCCTCGCTCCTGTCCCCGCCATTTACCCCTGCAAACCAACTCTCCCTCTCCCGACTTACTGTTGCCTGAAGACCCCTTTGCGCCTCTGTGCCGGCTTCTGCGCCTACCTGGAACCTTGCCCCACGTCCCCGCCTGCTTGGACAAGTGTCTGCCCTTTGTCCGAGGTTGCTCTAGCCTGGTGTGTACGTGCGTGTGGAGGGTGGTGAGGTCAGGGTATTGAGTGCCCTGGCTGTGTCTTTTTGTGTGTGCTGCCTTGGGGGGCTGTGATCTTCAGGGTTAAGTCACTGCTGCTCACGGGTGCACTTGTGTGTAACTCCTCTCCTTCTGGGGACAGCCGCCCGTTTCTTGCCCCTGGAGGCTGCGGTGATAGCAGCTTAGCTACTTTTAACCCTAGCTGCTATACCATCCTTCGTGTTTCTCTTACACTCACACCTTCCTGAATGGCCTCCTTGGAGGTAACCTCTTCCATAGTTATCCTAGTTTGAGTGTGTCTTTGTTTTTGGTTGGGACTCTGAGAAACTCCTTCAAAAGTGTTACTTAGCTATTATTCCGTATCTTTTGTCTTATTCATTGCAGTATGAATATCAAATATTTTGTTCGTTCTGTATCCATAGCATTGAGCACACTTTCTAGCTAGTAGGTATTGATAAATTTGGGGGGGAAGGGAAGTAAGAATGGAAGGAAAGGAGGAAGTATGCTAGGATTATAGTTACCTAGCAGTTTTTTATCTTAGTTCGGTTTCCTAGTAACTTCTAACTCTCCTCCAGTCTCCAATCAGTTCATGGGCAGCCTCCATGCTTCTGCTCCGTGCAAATCACTTCACTGGTACTTTGTGGGCCTGGCTGGTGACTAAGTGGTTCATTTCCTGATAATTTTCTCTCCCATCCAAATAGGCCTGGCCTTGCTTAGCTTCTGAGATTAGCCAAGGTCGGGTGCATTCAAGGTGGCATGGGCATAGGCGCCCCCAGAAATTATTCTAAGTGCGGAGACTAGTATGGCTGAAGTTTAGTAAAGTGGGAGGTGTGTCTTGGGTGTGGGAGGTGAAGGTGGCCTCTGAGACAGTGGAGGAGGCTTGGAACAGCTTCTGTGGCTACGGGAAGAGGACTGATTGGCAGTATTACGGGCCAAGTTGAGAGTCCATGGCAAGAATCTTTGTGCATCCAATCCAGATCATCCTGCACACGTTACTGTGTTAGTTTCTAAACATTCTCAGGGTAATGTCAGTCTCCTACCTTAAAATCAGTGACTCCCCTTCATGTACAAGAAAGAACGAGTTCCTGTTTTGACACAAAGGTCTTACTTTCACGGGCCTGTTTTCCACCTTCTATCCAGGTTGTTAGTGGAAATTAAACCAGGTTAATTTATATTCTCTACCTGGGCTTCCTATCCCCTCCCCTGGCTTTACTCATGGATTTACATTTGCCTAGAAAGGATGGTCTTTTTCTTACCTCTTCTCCACCCAATAAACCCTACTGTCTGGGCCCCTTAACTTTTTGCGGCTCTCGGATCCGCTGCTTCAGGAGGCATCTCCCATGGTTGTTTCATTTTCCAGCCTCTTTAGCCTGTCCCTGTCTGGCCCCAGCTCCTGCTGGGCAGCCGTGACTTTAGGCCGGAATAAGTAGCCTCTTCTGTTTACGCTTCCTGTTTTTAGAGCCCTGGCAATGTCTTGTCATTGGTAATCTCTTGGGTTTTTTTAAATTTTTAAATTTTTATTTTTTTATTGTTGGGAATTCATTGAGGGTACAAGAAACCAGGTTACACTGATTGCATTTATTAGGTAAAGTCCCTCTTTTTTTAAAACTGTCTTCTGTTTAACTTTATTAACACTTTTGTTACTAATTCTCTGTATTAAATTCTTTCTATTGAAACCCTTCATGTCAGCCATTTCTCTGGTTGGCCCCTGAAAGACTGTGTTTCAGAATCCTTCTGCATAGAGTAATGTTTCACAAAGTATGATTCGAGAACACCTTGCAACAGATTACTTATGGTGCTTGATAAAACTGTAGCATGCTTTATTCATGCTCTGTTAATGGGCCTGCTAATCTGCACTGTGAACAAACTTCACAGGTTTCCTCCATCCTAAATTTAGAGAAATGCTGCTGCACAGTTAATGTTGTGTGGCTTTGTGTGAGTCTGTGGGTACACAGGATATCTTCCCTGCTCTTTGATATAAATGATATTCTATGGTTTACGAATGTGAAAACTAAGGTTGCATGAGATTAAAAAGAACTTACTGGAGTTTACAGGTAGAGCCATGGGTTTCAACCCAAGATGGAGCCTGATTTCAATTGGTAGGACATATAGCTTCCAGAGAGCCACAGTTCATGTTCCAGTTTACCTGAATTATCCCAAGATTTTCTTATCCACTTATTTTGGTATATCTTTGTACAGATTTTTACATCCTCACTTAAGTGAGAAATTTTTGTGATTCAGCTAAAAATGGAAGTTGAATCTTGCTTTCCAAAGCAGTTGTTTCTCTCTCTCTCTTTTTTAATTTTATTAAATCATAATCATGTACATTAGTGCAATCATGGGGCGCACTGTACTGACTTCATATACAATCTGAAATATTTTCATTGAACTGTTAAACATAGCTTTCATGGCATTTTCTTAATCACTATATGAAGACATTGGTATTCCTCATTTAGTAAGTTTCACCAGTACCCTTCTAAGATGCACCGTAGGCGTGATCCCACCAATTGCCCTCCCTCCACCCATCCTCCCCCTCAAAGCAGTTGTTTCTCTTTGATTCACACATTTCAATTTGAAGACTCATGCTTAAAGACTCCAGTAAATCAATAAAGTCTCTAAAAGAATTTTTATCTTGATTCTTTCCTGGTGTTTTAGCCCAAATCCTATGATACCAAAAGAGTTGAAAAGTTTATGAAAAATAAATAATTACTATGAAAAGCTCTTTCTCATATGCCAGCCTAATTTTGCCTATAAATACAATTGTAAAAATTAAAAATAGGGCAGCACCTGTGGTTTAGTGGGTAGGGTGCTGGCCCCATATACTGAGGGTGGTGGGTGGGTTCAAATCCGGCCCCAGCTGAACTGCAACAAAAAAATAGCCAGGTGTTATGGTGGGCGCCTGTAGTCCCTGCTACTTGGGAGGTTGAGGCAAGAGAATCACCTCAGCCCAAGAGCTGGAGGTTGCTGTGAGCTGTGTGATGCCACAGCCCTCTACTGAGGGCAATAAAGTGAGACTCTGTCTCTACAAAAAAAAAAAAAAAGTAAGTGATTATTTCCAAAATTAAAAATAAATTGTTAGCAGCTGGGATCCAATAGCATATGAAAAGAATAACTTACCATAATCAAGAAGGATTATACTAAAACTACTAAAATAATTTATTTATATTGCTCATCATACAATAGTCACAGGAAAAATATGATTGTTTCTATGACAATGGAAGACTAATAAAAATCAACTAATTCTTATTTCCAATTTAAAAAATAGGTAAAATAGGAGCAAACAGAGACTTTCCTAACATGAGTAGAACATCTTTCTCAAACTAAGGGTCAACATCGTGCTTGAGGATGAAATTCTAGAAGCATTCTGATAAGGCCAAGAACCATAATATCTGTTGACAATGTCAATAACAGAACATCAACATTATTATTTATTATATCCTGGAAGGTTTAGTCAAGGCAATTAAACATCAAAGCTAAATACCTCTTTAAAAAGAGGAAATGATAAAAAAAAAGAGGAAATGATAATTTTGTATAAGTAACACGATTATATTGCTAAAACAAATTAGTACAAAATTATTAGAAATAATTTTTCTAAAGGCCATTAGGTGATTAGTTTTGAAATAAATAAAGAAAAAGGAATAATTTTCTTACAAAAGTAACGAGTCAAAGGGAAAACTATCATAACAACAATAGAAATGCAAATGTAAAATATCCAGGAATTAAAAATAAAATTATGGGATTTATTTTTTTATTTTTTGTTTTTGGTTTTTTTGAGACAGAGCCTCAAGCTGTCACCCTGGGTAGAGTGCTATGGTATCACAGCTCACAGCAATCTCTGATTCCCGGGCTCAAGCGAGTCTCCTGCCTCTGCCTCCTAAGCAGCTGGGACTACAGGTGCCCGCCACAACGCCCGGCCATTTTTTGGTTGCAGCAGTCATTATTGTTTAGCAGGCCCCGGCTGGATTCGAACCCACTAGCTCAGGTGTATGTGGCTGGCGCCTTAGTCTGTTGAGCCCCAGGTGCTGAGCCAATTATGGGATTTATAAACAGAAACTTTTTTGAAAATGTGAAGAAAAATAATTTCCTAAATTCTATTATTTTAAAGCAAGTTTTATCAAAATCTCTCTGATTGGCAAGGCAACTTTAGAAGGATGACATTTCAAATCGGGGAAAAGATGGACTATTAATTACTGTTTAAATGTTATGTTGAGTATTGGCCAGCCATTTTATATATTTGTTTGTTTTTAATAGGCCATTTAAAGGACTTTATGGCTAGCCATTTAGAAAATATGGAGTTAAATCCCTACTTTACACTTAAATCAATGTGAGGTTGATTAAAAGGAAAACCATAAAAACAATGAGGGGAAATATCAAGTAATAATTATAAATTTTATGTGTCTTTAGTTTCTAGTACCTTGATATATTTTGATTTATATTTTTTATTTTTTTCTAGAGTGATTATATATTTAAAATGTCATTGGGTGATAAAAAAAAAATTCCTAAGTAGAAACTTACACCAAAAAGAAATTACAAGATAAGGGAAGTGATTCTACTTTTTTAAATATTCTGTCAAAACTCATGCTTGGTTTGTTCTGATAATAGGAATCATATTGTCTATTCTTATTTAAACTTTTACTCATATAATTTTTCTATGTATTATGACGGGTGAAAAAGATGACATAGTCTCCCTTTCCTAGTCATAAGGCATGAGGTTTCCTGAACGGAGTGTTCATTGACAACAGGAGGTTGGCACGTTGATAAATAATATATAACAATAGTCACATCTTCATTCTAATGCTGAGAAGGAGTCAGTGAAATGTTTCTTATCTTAAAGAGCAGTGGTTTAAGGATACTTTAAAACATATGTACGCTTTCATTAACAAACATAATACAAATTCTCCAAGGACTATTTATTGACTGCTTCCACCTGCTAGTTCTTTTCTTTTTTTTTCTTTTAAAAAAATTTTAGATTAATATAGGGGTACATGTGATTAGGTTACATTGTTTGCACTTGTTAGGTAGAGTTCAAGTTGTAGTGGGCCCTTCACCCAGGAGGTGTGCTGTACACCCCTACATTGTACCAGCTATTATATTTTAAACATACTTATTTTTTTGGCCAGTCAAGACACTAAGTTAATGCTGTTTGTTTAGACAGATAACATATGTAGGCTTTGGTTTATATTTTTCCCTTGAGAGTCAGTGACCGTCAAGTTTAAAAGTGAGTTATTGAAATGATATACTAAAACTATGAAGACTCTAAATATTACTTCTATTTCTCAATTCCAGTGCAAAAGATTTTGGGGAAATTCCAAATCGGTGTAACAAAGAAGTGACAAGCATCCTTTTTTTGTATCGTGTGTACTTTGGGTCATGCGGCCACTATTTTGGCTATACTTTCTGATTGTGTGTTCCTGGTAAATTAGGTAACTTTTCTAAGCCTTTGGTTCCCTATCTAAAAGAACACAGGAAAATACCTACTTCACAGTCTGTAGTGAGAATTACATGCATAGAGTGTTTTGTGCCTGGAACATAGTACCTCAGTAAATGGTCACTTTTATTATTACATTAAAGAATAGTATTATCACATTATATACTATTGATTTTTGGGTTTTGATGCCAATGTTTTCTGTATTTAAAAAACTGAAGTGAAATTTGCATATAGTAAAATACACATATATTTAGGGTCTAATTTGATGACTTTTGATCGATACATTGCTCTATGAAACCACCTTTCCAATTTTCATTCTGGAACGTTCCCTTGTGGCCCTTTCCACTAAATCTATTACCTCTTAGACAATTACTGTTTTGATTTATAGCACTAAAGAATAGTTTTATCTGTTTTGAATTTTATATAAATGGAATCATATAGCATATATTTTTATATCTGGCTTTTTCATTCAAAGTAATGTTTTTGACATTCATCCATGTTGTTGCTAGTATTAGGAATTAATTTCTATTTATTGTGAAAAGTATTTCATTGTTTTTATAAATCAATTTGTTTATCCCTTTTCTTATTCATGAAAATACAAGTTGCTTCCAATTTGAGACTTCTATGGACATAGCCACTATAAACACTCTTGTACAAGTGTTTTTATATACATATGATTTCATTTCTATTGAGTAAATATGTAGTTATTACATTAAACAAAATTACTGAGTAACTCAGTAATGTGTTCTTTAGGTGTGTGTTTATCTTTGTAACTGTCAAACTATTTGCCAAAGATGTACCATTTTCCTGTTCTCCAGTGATGTGAATGACATTTGGTGTTTTAAACTTTAGCCATTGTGCTAGGTGTGGAATGGTATCTTGTTGTGGTTTTAATTTTTATTTATTTGTTCACAGATGATGTTAAACACATTTTCACATACCTATTGGTTATTTTTATGTCTTATTTTAGGGAGGATTTATTGAAGTCTTTTGCTCATATTTTTATTGAGTTGTTTTTATTGTTAATTTGCACAGACTCCATATATATAAGTTTTGTATTAAGCAAACCACCTATTAGACACATACTAATTTCATAGCGTCATAAGAGACGATAAGAGGGATAACAAAGAACTTTTTAGAAATGTGCCTAGTTTCCAAGGTACATTATACTAATTGAGTCACTGAGGCATATACATAAAACTGTTAAATATAGGAAGTGTTGGCTTGGCGCCTGTGGCTCAACGGGCTAAGGCGCCAGGCACGTACACCTGAACTGGCAGGTTTGAATCCAGCCCGGGCCTGCCAAACAACAATGACGGCTGCAACCAAAAAATGGCTGGGCATTGTAGCGGGCACCTGTAGTCCCAGCGACTTGGGAGGCGGAGGCAAGAGACTCGCTTGAGCCCAGGAATTGGAGGTTGCTGTGAGTTGTGATGCCACGGCAGTCTATCCAGGGTGACAGTTTGAGGCTCTGTCTCTAAATAAATAA
>CAUYRH010123107.1:0-33593 GCA_963574655.1 Perodicticus potto
AAAAAAAAAAAAAAAAAATGGCCGGGCGTTGTGGCGGGTGCCTGTAGTCCCAGCTACTTGGGAGGCAGAGGCAAGAGACTCGCTTGAGCCCAGGAATTGGAGGTTGCTGTGAGCAGTGATGCCACAGTACTCTATCCAGGGTGACAGCTTGAGGCTCTGTCTCAAAAAAAATAAATAAATAAAATAAAATATGGGAGAGATTAGAATATGTTTTAATATTGTTGTGGTCAAATTAAAAGGAATAATTGATCACACAGAGCAAAAAAGGAGATGGGAATAACTGAAGGAGCCCAAATTAGAAAAACCTAAATGTCGGGACCCCTATGGCCCGGTCTCAGTCTCTGCAGGAAGGAACGAGGCATGACACGGATTAGAAGTACAAGCATGCAGGAGGAGGGCTAACCTTAGTTGCAGGGTACCCTGAGCCCCCTCCTCAATGGCTAGCTATTAAGGTTATACACAACAGGTGTGGAGAGTTAAGGTAATTGACATACACAACAGGTGTGGAGCATTCAGGTAATTACATATGAGGGCTGCTTGCATAAGGATTGCGATGTGCTCTTCAAGTGTTCTTTCCCCACAACCCTCATGAAGAAGTACTAAGCATCAATGTTTAACACATGCTTACTAGTGAGTGACTGACCTTATCTCATTCTTGGGGGATTGCCCCCAAGTCAGGAAATATCTCTAGGCTTGCCAGGAGACTGTCCTGTTCTCAGTGTTTCCTTTTAATGTGATAAGAATCAGTTACTGTCCTTTGCAAGCATGGTGTCCAGTCCTCTATTCCTACCCAGGGAGTTGGTCTGCATAAGCGCATGGACAACTTTCAATTGCTGCAGAAAGCAAGGCAAATGGTAGATACACAGATGCAGAGAGGTTGCAGATTTCCTGGTAGAAAAAGGATTCTCCATGTCATTGTTCTCATTTTCTTTCGGAGAATTGGTAAGTACACATTAGAGAAAGATGTTAAGTACTTCTTAGTGGTGTTGAGAGCCCATATACTTATGACCATGAAGTTGAAGTCAGGCACATACTCCATAATGTGCTTTTTCTCTCAAAATATTTGGTTGTGAGAGCTTGAGTATGGAGTACATAAAAATTTTGTTGTTTATTATATTGAAGTTTTGGTTGAATAGAAGGAAAATGGGAAAAAAATAAGAATATTTTTGAGAGAGGAATTATATAATTGTACCATGAAATCTAAGCCAAATTAAAAAGGAAAACAGAATATAAGAGGTAGTGAGTGATGTAAAATGCCATAGGAATAGTGAATTAAGGATCTAAGTATTGTTCAAGAGCTGTTTGATAAGAAATTAGTTTGAAGAATTAGGCAAGGGCTAAATCATTGTGCAAGCTTATATGCCATGATTAAGAAGTTGAACTAAGTTCATAGAAGATTGTCCAGAGACAGATTTTGCTGGGGAAAAAGCACACAAGCATGGTGGTTGATCTCGCTTCAAATTTATGACCACACAAATTAAAATTAAGATAATTGATAATTGTATTCATTCTCTATTCTGGAGAAATCTTAGCAAATATGCTTAAGGGAACTTATATAAATAAGCCCATAGGCATTCATTCTGTGAAATAATACATAGACAGTAGTCAATTCTACATATACTGATTTGTCAAGTTTTACAATATGTAAGGTAAAGGAGACACATTATAAGACAAAGCAAACAATAATAATCCATTCATATGTTTTTCTTTAAAAACTTGTGAAAGTTATAAATCAATGTCCATATTTATAAACATTAGTAGATACATAAAGTAAATGTGTTAGAATATACATAAAATGAATAGCAATGATTATCTTTAGATCACAGGAAAGTTTGTGATTTCATGGACCAAAAGTACGCAAGTCTGAGAACATTAAGTATTTAACTCTAAGTGCTAATTTTTTAATATGGTTTTACAACAAGAATACATTACCAATTAAATGTCATTATTTTACAAAGCCAAATTACGGAAACTTTAAGAATATAACTCGGCACTGTTTGTTAGATAGATGTTGGTAAGCTTCTTATAGCTAGGAGGAACAAAAGAGCAGGAATAGAAAGAAAAAGGGAGATATGCCTGTCTTTTGCTTTGATGTTCCTTTTCTCTTTCTCTTTTCTGAGAAGGACCTGAAATAATCTCCTCTTTTATTGAAGTTGGTGTATTGGAGTAGTAGTGAGTTAAGGGAAGGGGCCTATTCCATGGCATTAGTCATTGAGTTACGAGAAAAGATAAAACTGACCAACTGATACCTTATCAGAAAAGCCACTTAACTTTAAAATTAAATAGAAACGTAAACTTACGGGAAAAATATGATTCAGTAAGTCATACGATAAATTGATTGTTTAAACCCATATCAGGATAAGGAGAATGTTGGCTTCACAGAATTTTGTTTCTACTCTACCTATATTTAATTGTACTTTATCCTGAAAACTACGTGGTGTAACATTTCTTTTGGTTATACAATAACACAAAAGTTAATCAACAGCATAGATCACTAGAATAACATTATCTTGATTAATAACATTATTTTTCTTTCTTTTTTTTTTCTTTTTTTTTTTTCAGACAGAGTCTTACTATGTCACCCTTGGTAGAGTGCTGTGCCGTCACGGCTCACAGCAACCTCAAACTCTTGGGCTTAAGTGATTCTCTTGCCTCAACTTCCCAAGTAGCTGGGACTGCAGGCACCTGCCACAACACCTGGCTATTTTTTGGTTATAGTTGTCGTTGTTTGGCAGGCCTGGGCTGGGTTCGAACCCACCAGCTCCCGTGTATGTGGCTGACACCCTAGCCACTGAGCTACAGGAACTGAGCCAACATTATTTTTCTTCTTATATGGTATACATACTGGCAGAATTGCTTTCTTCAAAAAATTGAATAAAATCCAATTGACTTTTTACTTATAGATACCTACTTCCTCTTTTTCCAAGATAAGTAGCAGATTCTTTGTTTGTTTGATTTTTTTTGTTTTTTTTTTTTTGAAACAGTCTCGCCCTGTCACCCTCAGAAAGTGCTGTGACATCACAGCTTACACAGCAACCTCCATTTCTTGGGCTTAAGTGATTCTCTTGCCGCAGAGTATTAAATTCTTAAGATTGAAAAAAATCTCATTTACTTCAATAGAAATTGCTATCCTTAATTTAATTGGGCAGCTAAAATAGTTTACAATTGTCCTTTGGGTAGAATTTTAAAGAAATAAAGATTCCCAGAAAAAAACTAATTCTCATCTGTGATGGGGGAAAATTCATATCTTAAAACTCATAGACATTATATTTTTAAATCGTTACTTTGTTATTAAATATACAGCTATACCGTATTATAAAACCAGTGTTTATTAAAATTTTGCTAGGTGTGTGAAAATATTCTCAAAATCAAAATATCTAAACTCTGGTAATGGGTAAGCAAATAAAATTTTGATCTCCAGATTTATTATAATGTAAATCTGAAGGGGGCAGTGAAGTGCTGAAAACATTTCCTTTTTCCATGGCTTGTTATTGACGTATCGTCTTGTCACATTCGCTCTTTTCCTTGATAGGAAAATGCGATGCCTTTTTCTTGAAGGTTAGGTGCTGACATTTAATGCAATTCAGCATGTATTTTCTGAGCACCTGTTATATGCTCATGCACTAAGCAATGTGGTGAATTTCAAATGAAGATCTGACCTTCATGAAATTATAATACACTTGAGTGACCAAGAAGGTTGGTAGTATCTTTGTCACAAACTCAGCCATTTTTGCTGAAGTTAATGCATTTGATCTTAAAAGTCTTCATATGTATATTTAAATTGCAGATGGTCAGCAAACATGTTTTTCTTAATTGTATATATCATTTTGTGTGTAAATTTGAATAACTGATGAATATTCAAAAAGTAAAATTTTGAAATCTGCCATTAGAACTTTTTAGAAAAAATATCTTTTTTTCTTTAACATGCAAAAAAAATTACTTTAATATGAAAAAATAGCACAATCTTTCTACAGAAGACCTTTATTTTTGACACAGTGGATGGATTTAAAATGTGTGTACTTTGATGAATACCCAAGGTGTTAATTTTGAAGGTATCGGTACGTTTGTTTTAAAAAACATATTCTCATTTGGAAATTAGAGTAGACGGTGGTTTGTCTATCAAGAGGATGTGCTATTCTCACTGTAGGCAGTGGGTGGAATGAAATAGCTCTCAGAATAGCCTTCCAGGCCAATGTAACCAACAGCGTATTTTTCAATGTGATACAGAAGAAACGTAGCATTTACTTAGTAAAACATCAAATTCAAAAGAATTATCACATTTTCAGTACACTGTGGAAAATTTGTTATAGTATTTGTTCACTTTTCATGTTGAATCATTGCTAAATTGTTGAAATCAAATTGGAAGATGATAATTTGGAAATAATCCCAATTCACTACACCCCCTTTCTCACTTCCTTTCTCCCAGCAAATGTGGCAGCACTGTTGTTAGATCTAAAAGCTTCACTTTGACAAAATGTTAAATTGCTACAAAATGAGAATATAGAATTCTATCCCCAAGCTATATAGTTGAAAGAATCGGTAATCCTGAATCTGTATGAAAAGTATTTTGATGTGTATGAGATGTCTAGATTGGTTCACATGCTTAATACTTCATTCATATTTAAAGTGACTTGATGTGTATTTATTTTAACAATTATTCTTTAGAAAACCACAGAAAAGAGTCACTTCTGGGCATAGTCATGAAACTAAAAATACGTTCTCAGATTCTCTAAGCTTAAAAAGAATGTACCGATATGTACAAATATTTTAAATGTTTTTTTCTTTAATTTTCAGCACTACTTCGTAAAGTTTAACATAAACTTTAGAGTTTTCATGTGTGATTTCTATATCACTGGAATAATTGCGAATTTGTTGATGCCATTTTCTTTTAAGATCTGGCAGTCTTTTTGTGTCTGATACATTGCCTCTTAATTCTGTTGGCCAGCTTAGAAATCAGATCACCAACCATATATAATTTATTTCTGTAAGTAATCTACAAATATTTTCAATAATATTTCTGCACATCTTAAATTTGACAAGTTTACAAGTTTATATATTAAATTAATATTTCTTTTTACATCATTTTCTTATTGCTTTTCCTCCTAGGAATCATATCTATATATATGAAGACAAATCCATATATCTGCATATATGCATACATAGACATATGCTATATTACATGCAGTCATACAACCCAGATGCATACATTGCTCAGATCTATGCTTTTTAAGATATATATAAAACTTGCCTTACTTTACTTCACCAATCTTATGCTTTAAATATGTATTTAAATTTATCAATCTGCATTAAAATTGAAAGGAATTTTATAAGTGAAGCAAAAATGTTTCCATTTCCTCTGAAGATAACTGATTGTATCCACTTGCTAAAAAACAAATCCTCTCATGTGAACATAATTTTTGCCATTAAGAATTTTTTCTAAGGTGATAAGAGGATGAGCTGTAATGTTGGGCATCAAATGATGCATTCTATAGTGCTGAACATGTGAGTATAGATATATCATATACCCGTATAATCCAATGTACTGGCATGAAGTCTTACTTATTTAAAAAAGTGTTGTACAATTGAAAATGTCAACATAAAGGCATGACAAGTGAATGTACCAAAAAATATAGTTTGCCCTTTTAGTTCTGAGATCTAAATATTTATTGATATGCTTTTGTTATTTTTTGTGTTATGTTGTATGTTTCCTTTTTTTAAAAAAAAAAAAAAGTCTTTCTTGTCCATTCTTCAACCACCATTATTGTAAAAGTCAATTAAGCCAGGAGCACTTTCTTTTACCAGATCAGAGGAAATCAAAGAGTGCAACTTAGTAGGCAGGAGTTTCTGGGGTACAGGCTCTGGGCATTTTGCTCACTGCTCTCAGGTGCATAAGATACTTCTGGAGATTTCAGACATACACAAAAACTGACAAGCACAGAACTTCTTAGAGATGAGTGAACTGTATACTCACTAGTTCTAAGAGAGTATACTTGAAAAATTTGTATTAGACTCGAAGAGTTTGAATATCATTAAGTTAATTTAATTACTTTTTCTCTGACTTTAGTTTGTGGACAGAAAGTAAAAAGTGAAAGTAGACACAGATTAAGGAAGTAGAACCCTAACATATTTATCATGGTTTTTATTCTCAAGCTGTCATCTTAATACTATGTCACAAGGACAGTACAACCCAGGAACCCTGCCTGACATGTACAATTATTATAAAGGATAAATGAGACCATATGTATTAAAATGGTATGAAAAATTTAAGAAATATCGAAATATTAATCTTACTTCTTTTTTAATCAAGTGCTCTTTCAATAAAAAGTGTGACCATATTATATAAAATGTGAATTAAGAATGACATTTTAGGGTTCTCATAATAAATTCAAAAATAGAGAAAGAAATCCTGACAAATTAGGAATTTTTTGACAAGGTTTTACAAAGAATATATTGTCTGTGGTTGACTTTGGAAATCTGGAGCCAATCAGCACTTTTGCACTTGACTTCCATGAAAACAAACAAAATACTAGAATTAGTTTAAGATATTTATTATTCACATGATCTATGCCAGAACTGCTCTGTATTTGGGGGAAATACAATTGAACCCAACAGACAAAATCCCTGCCTCGTGAATCTTGCATTTTAGGTTAGAGGTAGATAATAAACATCACAAGTAATTATAGTTGTGTGTAAATAAATTTATGTAAGGCAAATGACAGGTAAGTGCTAATAGGGAAACAATAGAGTAAAGGGGACGGTCATCCATGTGGTCCCGGAGCTCTGGGTGTTGTCTAGGCTCCCTCTGACCGCCCAGAGCTTTTTCTTCTTTATGGAGACCCAGGCTTTTGCTGTGCTGGTTCTACTGATCTCTAGGCACCTGAGGGTCTGTAGCTGGCCCCAGCTAATGTGTATGGACACCTCATGTCTGATTTCAAACGCCAGATAGAGCAGAGACAGAGATGCAGAAGGAAATCTTCCACAAAAAGCATGTGCTGTGACACTGAGCTCCGCCAAGGAAACTATTTGACCTCAGCCCTGCGCTGCGTGATGTCTCACTCTCAGACCACACACTTGCATCATCTGTAAAATATGAGAACTGGAGAAGACTCCATGCCCCAGCAGCACTGGGATTCAGAGATTTTCCCTGAAAAATCTCTTGTAACCCTCATGAGGCCAAGTCCCTGACTTTCTAGTCTACCTTCCTAGTTTCAGTAAACCTAGCAAAAGCTGCTGCACGCTCCTTGAAAAATGGTACCCAAAGCCAAGGGGAGGGCTTCCACAGGGCACGAGCCAATCCGATGTATGTGACAGGCTGTGCTAGCCAATCAACAGCCACGTACTACAGAGTATGGGTGGGGCCGAGTGATTGACAGAGAAGGCTTAAAAAAAAGTGAGGCAGTGGGGAAGCCATTGTTCCCCTCAGGAGAGTGAGGCTTCCGGCCTCTGGACCCTTCCACAGGAAGACAGATGGAAGAGAAGAGCCTCGACTCCGGTGAAGTGATCGCCACCCTCGAGGCACAGATAGGGCTTCTTTGTGAGAGAGATTCGGGGCTTTCCCCTTCCAGGCGGCCTCTCTCCCCACAGGCGTGAGGTCTGACAGGACCAGGTCAGGGCAGCCCGGTTGCCACATCTTAGCGAAGGTTTGAAGGAAGCAGCCGTGTCAGCAATTAGAATATTTGGCGAAAAACTTTCCAGACGGGTGGTATTTATAGACCAAATGTTCTGGGGATCCAGAATTTCGTCTTGGAATGACTTCGAGACAAGGTTTGTTTATTTTTAAAACATCGAAAGATAAATCCATTCAGTCAATTAAAGGCAGGTCAAGGTTAAGAAGGGTCGTTTAGAAATGCTACAGCCGCTTTAGTCTAAAACCAAGACAAGTCTGTGAAAAAAATTATATAGCTTATGAAAATAATTGTCAGAATTTGAAGTAAAACTTAATATTTAGAATTTGCACTCTTCCATCTAGTACATTTTTTAGTTGATGTGGTCAGCATTTTTGCCTGATGATGTGCAATTAAGTTGAAATTTAGCATGAGGAGGAATATGGAAATAATTGTGATTTTTTGTGTTGGAAGAGATAAGTATTCTCTGAACTACACTCTGGTTCCCAGTATGTAGTTCTGTTCAAGTGCTGGAAGAAGTCTTCACATTACAACACACGATTTCTAAGATCGGTAGATTTATAGTTGTTTTATTTAACAGTTAAAATTTCTGTGTTTTTGTTTGAATTAAAGGAACGGAATCAGTGATTTTAATTTAGAAATTATAGACAAGAGTAAAATTAGATTTCAGCGGCGTCTATACCAGTTGCTTTTACATATTTAAAGGCATGTACTTAGAAGAAGAGTTAGATTTACTCCAAATAATTCCAAAGTTTGTGTTAGGACAAAAAGATAGACAACAAAGTGAGACATTTTGGTCGAAATGAGTAAAATTATTCAAAATAGTACAACTGTGGAAAAAGCTATGTCAGGAAGGCTGAAAGAATCCATATTTGCAGGTGTGAGTTTGTATCACTGCGTTAGGGTAGTGGGATGTTAAAACAAGCATTGGATGTGATTGATCTCAATGTCATAAGTGGTTTTTTTTTTAGACCCTTGATTAAACAAAGATTTAGAGAGTGCAAACACTTAACTGTGTACTGGATTTTGTTCTCTCCCCTTAAGGAATAGTAGTAAGACATGTAGACAGATATTTACTTGATTTTGATATCATTGCTTATATAGTAGAAGCAGTACTTAGTGTTGTAGGGTCAAGAAGAGACTGATGAGTCACAGAAAAATGACATTTGAGTTGAATTTTTAAGGTTAAGCAGCAGCTTTCCAACACTGTGGGACACCTCTTTAACATATATAATCAAATTATTACAATAGCATCCTTCTAAGTTTCACTATCTGCAGTTGAAATTCTCTGCACTTTACCTTTTTAGACAGAAGAGACAATAGCATAAACCAAAGTAGATGAAATCGAAAGGTAAAAATGTTTGATGAGAAACTAGGGAAGAGAGAATGACTTGAAAGATGCGGGATTATGTAAATTAGTGGCTTTTGAACTTTGATAACATGTGGGACACATTTATGTTGATATATT
This sequence comes from Perodicticus potto, assembly GCA_963574655.1. Classification (NCBI taxonomy): domain Eukaryota; kingdom Metazoa; phylum Chordata; class Mammalia; order Primates; family Lorisidae; genus Perodicticus; species Perodicticus potto. The sequence goes on from CAUYRH010123107.1 coordinate 9,094, forward strand.
CATAGTTGAGTGCCAGTTAAAAAATAACACTAACTCCAGCATTGCCTTTGTTTCTCAATAGGGCTTAGGAGAGAATACACAAAAGTTTCTGGCAGGGAATTACTTTAAACTTTTGGCATATCAACTTTTTTTGTAGAAAAAAGTAACTTTATAGCATTCTGTACAATTATAAACACACTATGTCTCTAAAGGTGACTCTGAACCACCAGTCTAGGCTATGAATGGTAATTGTATCAAAGTAGAAAAAAACAGTTTAAGAATCATTCATGCATTCATTAACAGAATTCCTTGAGTGTCATAGACTGTTCTAAAAACTGAAAACAGTAGTATTCCTTTAGAAGGAGGTTAATTCCCATTAAAAATGGAAATTTAATAAAAAGAAACAAAACTGTGCTAATTTGTATCCTATTCAGGTCTGATTTTCTACTCTTCTGTGCTTGTAAAACTGACTATCCTCCAAAGTAGGATAGCAGAATAAGTTAGTATATAGGAATACCTTGAAATACTAGTCTCAGATAGTAACCTTTTCCATCTTTTCTATCAGAATTTATTGACGGAAGCACTCTTCTCTTTTTATCTTTGCTTTTTTAGTGTCTAGTCTATAATAAATACTAAATGAATTGTATTAATTTGTAATACCATTGGCTTACATAAAAATATTAGGGTAGGACAAAGTGAATTAATGCAATTATTGGATTTTACTTATATTTTAACTTTTAATTTCTATTTTCTTTAAATCCTAGGACACATGACACAATATTCTGGCTTTCTTCTTGGGGTTTCTCATCTCTGTACTTGATTTACCTGATTTTACATTGTAGTTTTATCCTCAAAGAGTTCATTATTTTTATTCCAATAAGTCTGGACTGGTTAGTTTTTGTTGCTTCTTCTATACTGTTATTGGTGAAGTTACTGAAGATGGTTGTGTACGATTAAAAATTGTGTGTGTGTGGCGCAGACTTCTAGTATATTCCTGTTCTTGATTTAGCTTAGATTTTACAATCTACGTTACAAAGGATAATATTTAATAGCAAAAATTATTTGAGAATAATTCTCTCAGGCAAGGTCCTAGATAGTATGGAAGAGAGCGAGTACATAATTTCCTATTCAAAATTTCTTATATATTAGTGACAAGTGTTATGATCAAGGGATACTGAGAGTGTTGTGGGAGCTCTAAAGAAAGGTGATTTACACAGCCTGGAGGACCTTTGAAAGCATTTCCCTGTTATAATGATGCTGAACTTAAGTCTCTATAAACAAGGCATTGTGAAATAGAGAAGAGATACTGAAGGAATCTATACAGAGGGAAAAGCCTGGGCAAAGCAGATCCTGGATATTTATGTTTAGAAAACTATTCTGTATGTGTTTGAGTACTACTGAGAAAGAGATTGATGTGACAGCTTAAGGTTTTGAAAAAGAATACTGTATATTGGCTTGGCACTCCTAGCACAGTGGTTACGGCACCAGCCACATACACTGAGGGTGGTGGGTTCAAACCTGGCCCAGGCCAGCTAAAACAACTGCAACAACAACAACAACAACAACATAAAGCCAGGTGTTGTGGCTGGGAAAACTGGTGGCAGTACAGGAAAAAATTCAATCAATATCTCACCTCCTATTTTACACCAAATTTTATATCAAGTGGATTAAAGAAATAAAATAATAAAATGAAAGCTCGAGGTAATGTAGGAAGTATCCCTGAAGATTCATTTAATTTCTAAATAGAAAAAGCTTTCTATGCATGATGCAGTTTAGAAAATTGTAACAAAATGATACAGAAGTAATTAATTTTTTTTCAGGTAAAAAATTGAATTAAAAGGCAAACAAAGTGGGGGGGGATAAAAAAGGTAAAAAATTCTTAGTATTAAAAAATGTATACTAATTGATAACAAATATAATGTGCTTCAAAGTTATAATGTGTAATTTAAGTCAAAGTCTACTAATTACATTTGGAGTTAGGGCTGTGAAAAAATCTCCCCAAAGCTAATGGTCCTTAACTGATTTTCACAAAGCGTTACCTGTACCAAATTTCTAACTAACATTACTGTGTAACATAGCAAGAACAAGATAAAGAGTTGGAGGAATTGCCCACATGGTGAGGGCAGCACACTGAAATCCCAAGGCAAGGGCGGATGAAAAGTGAGAGCAGAAATCTAACATTTCCCTTTCTGTTATTTTATTTTCTCATGACCAATTTTGGCTGCCCTTCCCCCAAATACAAAAAAGCGTACAACAGGGGACCCACATATTCTGTTGTTGGAGAAAATTTTCTCAACATTCTTCTCTTTTTGCCTTTCCGCTCTAGTGCCTATAGGGCTGACTTTGTTGGAAAGGCTGAGAAGCAAAGTAAGTTCCTAATCGCTTTACTTATATTCACCCTTTTGGTGTATCTATTAATAGAAAAGTGGCTTCAAACACTATATATATATGACTGTTACATATGACATATATATGACTGTTATATATGACATATATGTGTGTGTATATATATATATACACATGTATATATGACTTCACCAGTACATTTGATTTCGCTAATTGTAATTCTAAGGACTGCAAACTAAGGGCTCCTACTATTTCCTACCATATCGTCTCCTCTTACAGTCCTCTCTACCTCAGTTAAAAGTTGAAAACCAATGTGAGCTGTTAGGGGTGGAGGGATCAGGGACATGCAAAAACAAACCATTGGTATGTGACTGGAATCCAAATTTAGAATCCTTTTTGAGTTATTCCCACAAATGCCCTTGGCTTTCAGAAAAATTAAAGCAGAAAACAACCTCTCTGTCCACTTCTGCTGCCATGAACTCTATTCCTAGACATCACAACTACTGTACGATTGATTATTCACATAACTTCTACCTGGCCCTATCCTTGGCAGCAACACTTCCCTCATAAATATATGTGCTTAATCTTTATAACATGCCAGTCGGACTTGATATTTCTCTACTAAAATGTTTCAATGGCTTCCCACATAAGAAAGACTATAATTTCAAGACTGTGCAATAACCTTGCAAGGTCCTGCACAACGTGGTCAGTTGCTATCTTTCCGATGTCAATCCTAACTACTGTCTTTCTCAGTAAATTCTATCCAGCTACGGAGTTCTCAAGGTTCCATGAATGTTTCAGGTCTGAGGTAAATACAGAGTTTATGCCTCATTCCCTTCAGAACTCTGCTAAGAGGGCAGGTATCAGAAAGATCTGCCTCTCACCACTCTATTTAACCATATCACTGTATACTGCTCACTCCACTTAGTTTCATGTTTCAATGCTTATCATGGCAGGTCATGCTTATATATTAATTCATTTTCTTCTTCCTCCAACAAGAATGCAGGCTCCTTGAAGGAGATATTTTTGTTTGTTGTTTCAATATCTATGTTATATAGCATATAACATTTTGAATACAATATCTCTAACATGCTAATTATAAATGCAAATGCTTTCATTGAAATTTATAAACACATACATTATCCTTAAATTAATAGCAGGAAAAAGTGTAGATGCAATATACTTAAATTTGTTTTCCTATAGTAGTTATTTGATGAATATTACTTATTTGAAGAACTTCATAGAGCTTGTACACTGGGAAATGATTCTACTATGATATTAATTCATTGAACATTTCTGATTCAAAAGATTTCACAGAAAACTATACCACAAAATCTCAAGATCTCAGTTTTAAGATCTATTCCATTTTAAAAAATACGTTTAGAACACTCACAAAGAACAAAATTTTATCTGGGCAAAAATATGATACAGATGATGAGAATTCATTCTGTATTTGTCATGTTAATAGTAGTTAACTTTAAAATTGGATAAGGAAATAAAATGGCATGAAGAAAGGAAAAATCTCCTGGCTCCAAAAGCAATGCTTTTGTGATTGTAACTGATATAAATTTTATCAGTTTGGAGATGTTTTGCAGGGGGAAGTTCAGAGAAAATGAGTGTTGGGAAGTAGGGATTTTATATTACACTCCCACCCTCAGAGTTATTTTTCCTGGGAGGACTTCAAGTCAGGAATTCCTTTCCATTTTTGAGAGAAAAACTATTTGAATGCTTTTGCTGGATATTTCCTAGAACTGCCAGGAAGCTTATACTCGCTTTATCATAATATCGATCCTCTGCAAGATCATAAGAAAAGGTGAGAAAATTTACTAGTCCATGTGCCCTTAATTGCCCACTCTCTTTACTCTCCTCTACTTCATTAGGCATGTAATTTCCGTTTTTAATGGTAATTTTGCTAAACTCTACTACGTGATGTTCCCCCACTAGCATGAAAAAGCTGCCACTGTTTTGTTCACTAATATCAGTAAGAGTGCTTGACTTATCAAAGGTATCTGACAATTATTCAATGAATGGCTTTGTAGTGTAGGATAAAAAATACCTCAATGTAAGCATTATTTATCTTTTTGTAGCTTTTTTTATATTATCTTTATGAATAATGCCTCCCTTGAATGTTCTATTACGTATATTGTTTATAGTCAGACTACAGTTTTCTCCTACTGTTACTAGTCTTTCATCATTGATATCTTTAAATAAAAAATAAGCATGTTTACACCTGGGCTCATTGTTCTCTGCCTTCACCCATAGCCTTTGGTCCATTTTCAACTTCCTCTCTCTGCCTCATTCTCTGCAGACTTCCTTGCCTTCTGACATCCTATTGGGTTTAGCCATTGTTAGAACAGACTTTTTCAAATACATGTATTTTATTATTCTTCATTACATTATTTCCCCCCCCACCCCCAACCCTCAGTGGTAAGACGGAATTGATTTACAGAAAAGAATACAGAAAGCACTAAAGCTCCTGGGGAACTGACTTTTTCACTGTAACAGTCCCTAGCACCAGTCTTTAGTCTGCACAGGTATACCCATTTTCGACAGGATCGAGATAAATTTCCATAGCTACTATGGGTAACAAGGAAATCTATGATACTAGGTGCCAAGTATTCCATTTTGATTCTTTTCCTCAAAATATTTATAAATAGTCCCTTTATTATATTATTTTCAGTATTATTCTGTGCATGCTTGCATATTTTGTTGGGAAATTAAGAAAACATAAATTTCAATTTTTGCTTTGTTTTGCTTTGTACACTGAATAATAGATTGTGTGATCCTTGACTGATGTCCCAAGCAAAGTAATTTAAGATTGTGGAGTTTGGAGGTTTTATGGATATTAAATATTTTAGAACAGATAACTATATTCATATCTCTAAAGGAATCTCAATATATTTATTAATTTTTAACATATCAAAATAATAAGTATAAAGTCTTCAGTCTAGTGCCTGGGACTTGAGGTAATTTAAAACTAGACTCTGCTTTTAAAATAGATGGAGAGTAACAAAAATCAGTGAAACTAACATAGGAAAATGAAAAAGTAAATAACAGTTAATATCTCTTCTATCAGATTATATTTTGAAAGGTCTGAGTCTTGATAATGATATAAATAAAGGGAAAACAAAGTCTAACAAATAAGATATTGAACATACATTAATGTAATTAAATTGAAGGCTACTGTTATGGATTAGTGATTTCAAACTTCTTGTTATCTGATTATAAGATTAGTACGTAAACTACCAGACACCAGATAAATAAAATAAAGTTAACATACCCTGGATTATGTCACTATAAATTGTAATCCTCCCATCTCATAGAATGCCTGGAATAAAAACCATGAAAGTTTTCTTATCAATAAACTAGCAATATTTATATATAAGTATTTCACAGCAACCAATTATTTAAAATAGTTTACTTCATTGTATCTAATACCACGTAGGTATTATTTTCTAGAATTAAATAAAATGTGCTCAGAACACTATGCATCTATAGTAAATAGCTCTCAATGAATGTTGTATTACTAATATCAACTTAGAAAATGTTTGAGTAGTTCAGTCATTAAAATATTCCCACAAATATTTTAGGTAAATAAATGAGAAAACCAGGGAATTTGTGAAAATTCTAAAATTCTCTATAAATTAGATTTAAGAAGTTTTGCAGGTGATATAGTTAATGACTTATTTAGATACAAGAAACCTAAATATAAAATAGATACAGCCACTGAAACAAAAATAATAGTTTAAAAACTGTATTTTAAAACTTTGTTATGTTTGATTAATTTTGTTTCCTTGATTCATGGAGAGAGAGGAAAGGGGAGTGGCATTGATTTGTACCTTCTCTAGATTTATAAGCCACATTTTTTCTCAGCATATATTGTTCTATAATCTTTAAAATTTCACACATTTTGCTTTTATTTAAAATAATAATTTATATATTTATGCTACTGGGGAAAGTTGATCAGTGGTGCTCTTGAGTAGGTATTTGAAGACATGTAAGTCTACCTATGAGTAAATTTATGTAATAAATTTCTATTGTAGAAATGTAGGAATAAAAGTTTTACTTAGTGTTAAGGTACAACTATTTGAACTTCATCTGTAGCCAGGAGCACTGGCATTCGCCTATAGTTCCATCTACTGTTAAGGCCGAGGCAGGAGGATCACTTGATGTTGATATTTTGGTTGCTACAATGAATTATGAATGTTCATAATGACATCTGGAATAGTGAATCTTCCAAAAAGGTCTCAATTTACTTTACCCCAATCCATTTAGGGAAATCACTATCACTGGTAGCTATATCCGTATGAAATTTATTTCTGAATAAGTCTCAAGCATCAAAATGACTCTTTGTCTATGAGCTTCAGCCTGGATGTTGTGTTAAAGGGCATGAAAACAACATTCATCTCTTTGTACGTCTTCATCAGAGCTCTTTGTTGACCACATGCATTGTCAACGAGCAGTAATAATTTGAAAGGAATCTTTTATTCTGAGCAGTACGTCTTAATGTGGACTTAAAATGTTCAGTAAAATATGCTGTAAACAGATGTGCTCTTGTTCAGGCTTTTTTTCTTTCCATTTGTAGAGCATAGGCAGAGTAGATTTAGCAAAATTCTTACAGTCCCTAGGATTTTCAGAATGATAAATGAGCACTAGCTTCAGCATAAAGTCATGAGCTACATTAACTCCTAATGTTCTTGGAAATTTGAGCCAGGCATTGACATTTCCTCTCTAGCTATGAAAGTCCTGTTTGGCAGCTTCTTCGAATAGAAGGTATTAGTTTCCTCTCCACTGAAAATCTATTGTTTAGAGTAGCCACCTTTATCAATTATGTTAGCTAGATCTTTTAGGTAACTCATGACAGTTTTGTCATCAGCATATGGTTCAACTGATACTTTTTTTTGTTATAGAGATGTCTTCTTTCCTGAACCCTCATAATCTCTGCTAGCTTCAATGTTTTCTTTTGAAGCTTCTCACTTCTCTTAGAATTCTTCATGGAATTAAAGAGAATTTGGGTGTTGCTCTAAATTAGGTTTTGGTTGGGGAAATGTTGTGGGTTGGATCTTCTGTCCAGGCCACTTTAGCCCCATATCAGCAATAAGTCTGTTTTACGTTCTTTTCATTCATGTGTTCACTGGAGTAGCATTTTCAATTTCCTGTAAGAACTTTTCCTTTGTATTTACAACTTGGCTAACCATTTGGCACGAGAGGCCTGGTTTTCAGCCTATTGCAGCTTTCTACATGCTTTCTTCACTAAGCTTATTCATTTCTAGCTTTTGATTTAAAGTTAGACACATGACTCCTCTTTTTCCTTGGGCACTTAGAGCACTGTTTTCAACCTTTTTTTAATCTCACAGCACACTTGAACCTATAGTTAAAAGTTTACAGCACATTTAAATGACATTGATCAAAAAAAGAAAAGAAAGAAAAGGTGAAGAATAAAATTACTGATCTTGGAACATACTAAAAAATAATTTAATTAATGGTCCTTAGAGATTTCCACTGCACACCTAAGATTCCTTTAGAGCACAATAGGGTGCCACAGCACATGGGTTGAAAATCACCAATTTGGAATGGCAGTGGTCTTAATTGGCTTAACCTCAATATTATCATATCTCAGAAAATAGGAAGGCTCAAGGAAAGGGTGAAATGAGGAATGGCTGGTTAGTGGAGTAGTCACAACATATGCAACATTTACTGATTACGTTTATGGATACAAATGATGGCACTGCCAAACAATTACAATTTTAATATCAAAGATCATACATCACAGATATAATGCAGAAGTTTCATATAGTATGTGAATTATCAAAATGTGACATGGAGACATGAAATGAGCACAAGGTGTTGGAAAAACATATTTGCTTAATACAGAGTTGCCATAAACCTTTGATTTGTAAAACAAACAAAATAAGTCCCATAATATTTGCAAAGCATAATAAAACAAAGTCCAATAAAGCACTTCATATCTATAATACTATTCAACATTTCCACAATCTTGATTAAATCTTGGTGGCTGAATATACGTGGTACTTTCTAAACTATAAATAAATATCTTTGGGTGGCACCTGTGGCTCAGTGGGTAGGGCACCAGCCCCATATACCAAGCGTGGCGGATTTGAACCGGCCCTGGCCAAACTGCAACAAAAAATAGCTGGGCATTGTGGCAGATGCCTATAGTTCCAGCTCCTTGGAAGGCTGAGGCAACTTTCTAAGCCCAGGAGTTGGAGGTTGCTGTAAACTGTGACGCCATGGCACTCTACCCAGAGTGATAAAGTGAGACTCTGTCTCTAAAAAAAAAAAAGAAAGAAAAAGAAAGAAAGAAAAAAGATAACTTTGTGAATATAAACATATCTAAAATATAATCAGATAGCTTTATGAATCATGTGTTTACTTAAATATTATTCAGTAATATCCAATTTTTATAAGGGATTTTATGTCTGAAGGACAAATCTTGGAAATGGATGATTAGTGTAAAATAAGAGTGCAGATACAAATAAAAGTTAGTGTATGAGGTGATGTATGTAATGGAGTGGAGGAGTGAGGCAGGAAAATGGGGGATAGCCACCTCTGTACTTTGCAAATACTTTATAATGCCTGGTTTCTGAGTAATTGGACTGCATAGACTATGTTTAACTTTATAATGTTCTTGTTAAAGCTATGTGGAATTCTATGTCCCAAATAAAGTTACTTTTGAATGGCTAACCAAGAACACATCTATGACAAGAAAACACAACCTGGTCTGTGTAGATATCGTGCACTCTACACTTTTTATTCATGACTCCTAGAGTATGGAAGATTAGCATGCTTACTTTTATCTCATAAATATATTAATTTAATTGCTAATATAATTTTTTAACTTACTGTACCCTACACGACATAAAAGAAAATTTGGTAATTTTTCTTTTTGACTGTTTTTGAAGACTAATTTTAAAGATGCTGCTTTTTTCAAGATATGAATGAGTAAACAATGTTTGTGGCTTAGAATAAATTCTACTGAATATTGTTTGATATTATGGCAAAGAATAAAAATGGAAAGGTGTTCATTGACTAAATTTAGGAAATTCTGGGATAAAACATATTTAAATACTTTGGAAATAGTATATGATTGCAAAGAGCAATTTAAACTATTCTTGAACAGTGTACCTTTCTTCATTCACAAGGCTATTTGGTGGCTAATGTTTACAACACACTTTAAGAAATTTTATAATAGGATATTACTTTACTTAATTAACAGTATTCATTATCAATTTGAAATGTGCTTATAGAATTGCTAAATCTAGTTTGGATATTGCTCTCAATTTCTGGTAATTTATAGTATATGTAATATGTATAATATAACCAGGTGAAAGCAATGACATATGTCATAGAAAGAGATTTGTCAAGTAATTTTGACATTCAGAGAACAGAAAGATAACCTTCAGCCATGGAAATTGAAGAAACTTATGAATAAGATAAGAGTTTTCAATTCATCCTGAACAAAGGAAAGAACTAAAACATTTAATAATGATATCAAATAGAATTATTGAAATAAGTTATAAAGAGTATGGGCAAATACATAGGCACCGAAACTTAGGGCATGCTCCCAAACAATATCTGTTCATTTATTTCCTTGATATGTAAAGCCAGTATACACCTCCTGTGCATCAATCATTGTGCTAAGCCCCATTTAATAACTTACATTCTACAAAAAATGTAAAATATTAGGAAAGAGAGAAACTTCATTACTTTAAAAAGTAATAAATGTCTAGACACAGATTTTGAGATTAGAGCAAGATGGTTTATTAGCAGTGTTGGGGCTTCTCCTCCCAAGAAAATTGGACCAAAACAATGAATAAATGACTACCTGCTGACTAGAGTGACTGAAGAAGTACACTGGGTTGACAAAACTGAGTGGTTGAATCCCTGTGGAGCACAAAAACCCATGATGGAAGCATAAAAACTCATGGTGGAAGCATAGAGGGTAAGCGAAGTTCCCTGTTTCTGCCACTCATCTTGTCTGCTAGAATCAGCTTAGAGTTGGAAGGGACATCTCCTTGTAGGGAAAAGGAAAGCTGGAGTCTCCTAGGTGTTGCTATTTCTGACACACATGCCTATAGCTGTTGTAACAAGAGACCTGAAGTCCTTAAAATCTTTTAATCTATATTGGAGATATTTTTCCATCCCTCTTTAAGCCTACCTGAGATCCAGGCAGCCCTCCATGTTTGCATGCATTCACCTGGAACAGGAGGGAGTCAAATTACAGTCCCTTCCCAAGGTGAGCTCTCCTTAGGGCCAGGTGGCATACTATCTCTGAGTGCACCTAAACCAACAGGTGAATCAGTGTCAGCTGTGCAGTACAGTGATCCACCCTGAAGCTGTCCAACTCATAGTATCCAGGCAGTCCCAGCATAAAACTAGATCACTGACATTAGCCTAAGCAAAACTACAACGCCATCACCACTGACCACTGACAGAGCAGACATTGCTGATTTGTATTACAGGGGAGGAATCTCCACAGGCACTCTCCAACTGTGTCCACACAGAACTAATACCAAAGCACTTTACCCAAATGATTCCCTAGGGCCTATCTATAGGGAAAACTTTCTATCAAAGCTACTCTATAAAATTGAAAAATCTGACTATTCCTAGATGCACAAATTGTAGGGACACAAGAAATACAAACAAGCAAGAAAATGTGACATCTCCAAAGAAACAAAAAATATTTAGTAGCAGATGCTATAGAAAAGAAAATTTTGGAAATGTCCATTAAGGAATTAAAAAAAATGATCTTAAGGAAACTCAGTGAGTTAAAAGCAACTAAAGATAATCAATTTAGTAAAATTATGAAAAAAATTAAATTACAATCTGAATGAGAATATCGATAAACAGATATGTGGCATATAAAAGAACAAAACAGAAATCTTGGATCTGAAGAATTCAATGAAAGAAATAAAAAATGCAACAGGAAGCCTCAACCACAGAATAGATCAAGCAGCAGGCAAAACGAATTTAACTTGAAGACGGGTCATTAGAAATAGAGAGGAGAAAGGAAATACGAATAGAATAGGATGATGAATGTTCATGGGACCTATGAGATCCATTTACACAATAAATAAATAAATCTTAGAAATAAATAATAAATAAATTGCATTAATTTTATGCCAGAGGAAAGAGTTGGATAAAGAAGAGAAAATCTTTTAGCAAAATAGTAGCTTAAAACTTCCCAAGTGAGATTTGAACATTCACATTCCAGGAAGCTCAAAATCTTCGTTCATTAAACCCAAAAATCTTCTCTAGGGCACATTATAATCAAATTGTCAAAATTAAAGACCAAAAGGAAATTCTAAAAGGAATAAGACAAAAGTATCAATACTAGAGTATGAATGTATATTACTAGATTTAAAGGAATAGAAGCTGCAATACACTAATACCATTGAAATTCAGCTCTCTACTTTCAACAATGGATGGATTATCTAGAAATAAAATCAATAAAGAACCATTGTACTTAAATTGCATTGCAGATAAAATAGTTTTCGCAGACATCTACAGAATACTCTTTCTCATAGCTGAATAATACACATTCTTTCCAAATTTACATGGAGGATTATTCATAAAAGATCATAAGTTAGACCATAAAACAATTCTTAAAACTTTAAGAAGATAGAGATTATATCAGATATCTTTTCTGACCACAATGGCATAAAACTGGAAATCAATAACAGGAGGAATTTCATAAATTTTATAAATAAGTGAAAGTATATAATTTCCTCTTGTACAGCCAATGGATGAATAAAGAAAATGAAATTTATTGTGAATGAAAACATAACATACCATTTGAGATACCGCAAAAGCAGTTCTTAGGGTCGGGGGATAATAAGCACCTGCATTATAAAAGAAGAAAGATTTCTAATAACCTAAGATTATGCTTCAAGGAATTAGAAAAACAAGAACAAACTAAATACAAAATTGATAGAAAGAAATAATAAAGATGATAGTAAACAAATGAAACATAAACTAAAAAAGTAAATATAACAAAAGGAAGACTTCCTTTTGAAAGAAAATCAACAAATGTTAGACTAAGAAAATAGACAACCTCAAATAAAATAAGATATGAAAATGGGACATAAAATCAATACCACAGAAATTTAAAAGGACTGCTTTAAACTATTATCTACCAACAAAATTAATTACAGAGGAAGGAAACAATTTCTAGACACATACAACATACTAATATTAGCCTGAAATTAAACAATGAATAGAAAATTAATTTCTATTAAAATAGAAAATCTGAACATACCAATAACTAATGAGGAAATTGAATAAGAAATAACATTTTCACATTCAAAAATAATAAAATTTATTTATTCATTTATTTATTTTTTTGCAGTTTTTGGCCGAGGCTGGGTTTGAACCCACCAACTCCACTATATGGAGTTGGCGTCCTTCTCCTTAGAGCCACAGGTGCTGCCCACAATAAAATTTATTTAAAAAAAAATCCCAAACAAAGGACCTGAATGTTTCGCTGCTAAAGTCTAACCAATATTTGAAGAAGAATACCAATGCCTCACAAATTATTCAAAAACATTGAAGAAGGGAGAATACTTTCAATCATATTCTACATGGCCAGTATTACCTTGATGTGAAAACCAGAAGAGTGCACAACATCAAAAAAGGATACTACAGACCAATGTCTCTGATCAACTCATGCAAAATTCTTCAATAAGATAATAATATATTTAATTCAAGAGCACTTTATAAAGATATTTGCTATAATCAAGTGGTATTCATCCCAGGGATGTAAAGATGGTTTAACATATCAATAAATGTTATAATATCTCATTAACAGAAAGGACAAAAACATATCATCTCTATAGACACCAAATAAGTGAGAAAATTTCACAGTATTTATGACAAAAACAAAACATACCTCCACACAATAAAAGTCGTAAGTAACAAACCCACAAGTAACATCATATTAAATGGGGAAATGTTGAAAGCCTCCTCTAAGATATGGAAAAGGTCAAGGATACTCACTTTATCACTTCTATTTAACATAGTAGTAGAAGCTCCAGCCAGAGATGTTAGGCAAGGAAAAGAAACAAAGCACCCATATTGGAAAGGAGAAAGTCAAATTGGCTCTGATGACAATCTATTTTTTTTTTTTTTTTGAGACAGAGTCTCAAGCTATTGCTGTGGATAGAGTCCCATGACTTCACAACTCACAGCTATAAAAAGTTAGGTTTCCTAGGAATAAATTTAAAGAGGTAAAAGAGCTCTACATTAAAAACTATAAAACTTTGACAAAATAAATTGAAAGAGACACAAATAAATGGAAAGATGTTCCATGTTCATAGGTGGGCAGAATTAATATTAAGATGTTCTACAGATGTTCTACAGATTCAATGCAATTTCCATCCAAATGCCAATGGAATTCTTAACTGAAACAGAAGAAAAAAATGGATTTGTTGGCAAGTACAAAAGATTTCAACAGCCAACACAATCTTGAGAAAAAAAAATGTTGGAGATAATCCCACTAAAACTTCAAAACATACTACAGTTTAGTAACCAAAATACCATTGTTTGTCATAATAGCAAATACATATGCCAATGGAACAAAATGGAGCACCCAACAGTAAATTAGAGCTAACTGACTCGTGACAAAGGTGCCATGAATACACATTGGAGGAAGGACAGACTCCTCACCATAAGCAAATAGCGCAAAATGTGTTAAAAACTTAAATGTAAAACCTGAAAATATGCACACTATTAGATGAAAATAGGGGAATATCTATATCATATTATACCGGGCAAAAACTTTTGGGTAACTCAAATGTACAGGCAGCAAAATAAAAAAAGGACAAACAAGATTACATAAAACCAAAAATTATGCACAACCCAGGAAAAACAATCAACGGAGTGAAAGGACAACCTGCCAAATGGGAGAAAATATGTACAAACTCTATGTCTAAGTCTGTTTTGAGTTCCTATAAAGGAAAACCTGAGGGAGGATACTTTATGAAGAAATGTTTTTTGGCTCATGTCCTGCAGACTGTACCACGCCACCAGCATTTGCATCTGGTGAGAACCTCTGGCTGCTTCCCTTCCTGGCAGATGGCGAATAGAAAGAAGCTGACTTGTGGTCATACAGGAAGCAAGGAGGTGGGAGGAGGAGGCACCAGGATTTTTCTTAACAAGCAACTCTCACAGGAACCCCTGCTATGAAAAGTCACCCACCCCTAAAAGAGTTCATTGATATATTCATGAGGGATCTGCCTCCATGAACAAAACACCTCCCAGTGAGCTCCACCTTCAACATTGGGGATCAAATTTCAGCCTGAGGTTTGGAGGGGAAAAATATCCAAACCTAACACTGTGCTATCTGACAAGAAAATAGATCTCAGAATACATGAGAAATTCAAACAACTCAAAGGCAAAGAAACCTCAAATATATCTGATTAACAGGTGGACAAAGGACCTTAATAGACATTGCTGAGAAGGAGACATAGATTTTGCTAATGAGCATATTAAAAACTGTTCAACATCACTAATCATCAGGGAAATGCAAATGAAAACTACAATAAGATATCACTTCTCTTTAGTTACAATGGCTATTTTCAAAACGACAAAAGATAACAAGTGTTAGCAGGGATATGGAGAAAAAAGGAGCCCTTGAAAGGTGTTGGTGGGAATGTATATCAGCAGAACCATTATGCCAAACAGTAATGGGGGGTCTTCTAAAAAAAATGAAACATAGAACTACCATGTCATCCAACAATCAATCCTACTACTGCTTATATATACAAAGAGAATGAAAGCAATATTTTCAAGAGATATCTAAACTCCTCGAATTACAATAGGCAACATATGGAATCAACCTAATATCTAATAGTGAATGAAAGGTGATCAGCCGTAAAAAGCAAAGACTTTTTTTGTTTTTAATTTTGGACAACATGAACCAACTTCAAGGAAATTTTGTTAAGAGAGAGAAATAAGCCACATAGAGAAAGACAAATACTGTATGTTCTCGCTTACGTATAGAATCTAAACAAGTTGATCTCATAGAAATATTGAATAGAATAATATTTACCAAGAGACTGGGGAAGGGGGGATAGCAGATGGGAAGAGACTGGTCAATTGATAAAAAAAAAAATTACAATTAGAAAGGTAGAATATTGAATAGTAGGGTCACTATAGTCAACAAAAAAGGTATTTTGTATATCTCAAAATAGCTAAATGAGAGGATTTGAAATGTTCCTACCCCCAAGAAATGATAAATATTTGATATGATAGGTATGCTAATGACCTTATTTTATCATTATGCAATGATGCATCATGTATTGAAACATCACATTGTACCCTATAAATAGATATGATTATTGTGTGTCAAAAATATAAGTAATTAAAAAATGAAGGGATAAGAATATTCAAAAGTGCTCTGTGGGGACAGAGAAGGAGATTGGGTGTTTGACTCTCTTAACTTTAGAACTTCAAGTTTGGCTTCCCCAAGAATGATTAAGACTAAGTAAATCAAAATAAAGATAATATATTTATTTCAGCCTTAAAGTGAAGTACATAAAAAGGTCCTGAAATTAGATGAAAGAATAAATTAGAAGAACTAATTGCAACTTAACACAGAGCAGTAATCCAATAAGGTCATGGAGAACAGAAGATGCAGGAAGGAAGGATACATCTGATCTAAGTGTTAGAGCAGGCAGGAGATCAATTGGCTTAAAGAGCAAGAGAGTGAGACAGCAAAAGAGCATTCCCAAAAGAGAACTGTAGGAAAGCAAGATTCAAAGTTATAAAGGCAATGGCATGAATGATGTGAACAATTTAAGGTTAGACTCTACCTGTGAATACTAAAGATGAAGAATATATATATATATACATATATATATATATATATATATATATACTTACTACATATATATCTTACTATATGTACATATGTAACTACATTTGAATGATTTTAAGGAGTTAGGAAGATTTAAAATACAAATATCTATGTGTATTTGTTATTTGTGTGCGTATGCGTATATCAAAGCTGCTACCTGTTATAGCAAGAACTAATTTTGAGAAAATTGAAGAACTGGAGACGGCTGAAAAGGAGTTCTGATAGAAGTTATGAACCAGAGAAATAGGTCCAGAATAGTTTTGGGAATTAAAAAAAAAAAAAAAAAATAAGGCAAAGACCTGTGGCTCTCTCAGATTTACGTTTAACTTATTCGTAAAAAAGAATTGTAAAGGTTATAATCGTATTTTCTGGACTAATAATAATAGTTATTAGCTATTGTTAATAGTTAATAGTTTGTTATTATTAATATATGATCGTTATTAACAATCAGATACAAATATTGTATCTGATTTTAAATATCAGTTTATGATTTAGTTTATTTATTAATTTATTTTTTGTTTGCAGTTTTTGGCCAAGGCTGGGTTTGAATCTGCCACCTCTGGTATATGGGGCACCCTACTCCTTTGAGCCATAGGCCCTGCCCCCAATTTAGTTATGTTTTTTATGGAAAACTTCATAAATATAATATTTTACACTATAATTATTAATTATAGTGACTGCATTATATTATTGTCAATTTTTCTCTATTGACTATTTATTATGTCATTCCATTTAATTTTATTCATTACCCAAAAGACATATCTATAACTATCGTAGGTGAAAAAATTATGACATTTATTATTACCCCATTTTTCTTTGATTTAATTTTCCAAAAATCAAGTTAAGTTATTTATGACTTACAGAATATGGATCATTTGAAGGTAGTATAAAAAGAGGAGGGTAAAATGAAAAGCAACCGAAATCTTATTTTTCTAGAAATTCTTCATCGTGTATCTGGATTTTTTTTGCATGTGTGTATCATTTGCTACATGTGAAATATAGTAATCATTTATTTATTTAACTTGCTTATTTTCACTATTAAGGCCATGGTCCCTATCTGGCTTATTACTGTATTTCCAATATGTAGCATTAGTGTTTGTCCTATAGTAAATATAGAGTAAATAATTGTTGAATAAAGGCACACTAAATCCCTTCATTATTAAAAAATTATTTTCACTGACTTTGTAGTAGAATGAACCCAAATTTGCTTTCTCTTAAATTATCACAGTGATGTGATTAAAGATAACAATGAGTTGTAGTTTAGAAATATATCCTTTAGTAATTAAGAAATTAATTATCTTAATTAGTTTAATGGAACCTTTCTGGTGGCATATTTTCTCAATCCCCCATTTTCCAGGACTCTTGATAACACATGAAATATGGGGCAGAGATATGTAGACTCATTTACGAGATTACTCCATAAGCCATAAACCATGCCAAATTGAGTGCATTGTATTTAAATAATGAGCAATATTAAGTTACCACACATGTCACTCTCCTATAACCAATGAACATGTGTTTCTACTCGGGTAGCAGAAGAGTGCCTTGATGCAATGCTTTCTAATTCAAGTTCTTGCCTCTTGCTTCTGTAGTTCTACTTTCTTCAATTCCATCCTAGATTTTTGAAGGTGAATTCAAGTTGCAAACTACAGTTCTGTAGTAGCTATCACTTGCCTTTATAATACTCGATTGCTGAAATTATTTTTGGTGTCCATGGAACATATGTGAAGTTTATCTTTTTTATTGTCCATTTCATCTTTTATCCTTGTTCACATTTCTTAATGGCCTAGTGGAATTACTTCTCATTCATTGGTTCTTTTAAGAGTCTATTTTGGAACTCTGAGCGTCAACGTATTACAATCAAGCATGTATTCTGGTTTCATTACGTTTAGAAATTTGTGAAGCCTGTCAAAGCTCATTTAAACTTACCCTAATGGATAACTGTGCTCATTGAATCAGGGAATTAAATAAACCAAATTGTGAATCAAAATCTGGCATGAACCATATTACTCTACCTAAAATATAATTGAACTCAATACCTTTTCACTGACTTTCTGTTTGACTGAAACTGACGAACAAACAAGAGTAAAGAAAACATAGATACTTTTTGAAAGTAATGAAGTCAAATTCTAATACTTGAGTCTTAAAATTATTTTGGTACATGATATATATTTATTTACTAAATTCAGATAAGAAACACATCAGCTAGCTGGACCAATACACAGAGTTATCCCAATGACGAAAGGAAATAATGGATCAATAGGGAAAAGTTAAAGAAAATACATTACAAATCAAGAATATACATGAGAAGTGTATGTATTTATTCATATTGCAATTGGACACAATGATGCAATAAAGGTGATTTTACATTTCATTAGTCAGGTAGTCCATAGTCATCCACTAAAAGTGGTGCCCAGCTTCCAAAATTCCTTAAAATGATTAGTTTCCAGGAGTAAGGTGGGAGGGTATTGAATAAAAGTCCATGTTTCTCTCTGCAGATATCTCACTACTTATGACATATACAACCGCATATAATGGCAGATGTTTCATCTTCCCCCATGGTTCTCCTAGCATGACAGATTGCCAAGGAGTGAGAGTAGAGTTTAACACCTCCCCTTACCTCCACCTCCACCTCCACAAACAGGAAAATCAGCTATTTATTTTGCCTTCTGAAGAAAAATATGAACTTTGAAGAATTGTAATAATATGTCATATACTGGTTGTTATGAAACTTTAGTTTAAAACTCTCCTGCTCTATGTCATGCTTTTGAGAATCATTTACTTTGGTTTCATATTGCACACCTAAAGTAAAAGTTAGATATGTGGTGGAAATATGTGAGGATGGTATTTAGTTACTGAAATAAGTCTGAAATACTGCTTCTGTGGAAATCATGCAAAGATTATAAAGCAAAAATTACTTGTATTAATTAACAATCTCTGGAGCATAGTTTCAATGTTTTGCTTTATGTGACTTATTTTAAAGATATTATGAAATGGTATCTTTTTACCCAAATATGTGAAGACGAAATATGTATCCTAATATATCTGTTTGAATGTACACAATCTATTTTCTGCCTGTCCATTGAAGCATTAGTGCCTGTACTCTCATGCATTATAAATGAATATACTATGGGGCGGTGCCTGTGTCACAGTCAGTAGGGTGTCGACCCCATATATTGAGGGTGGCAGGATCAAATCCGTTCCCAGCCAAACTGCAACAAAAAAATAGCCGGGCATTGTGGCGGGCGCCAGTAGTCCCAGTTACTTAGGAGGCTGAGGACGCTGAGGCAAGAGATTCGCCTAAACCCAAGAACTGGAGGTTGCTGTGAGCTGTGATGTCACAGCACTCTACTGGAGGTGATAACGTAAAATTGTCTCTAAAAAAAAAGAATATACTATAATGAAAGCTAATCATGAAAACGTTTAATATTATAAAGTTATGAAAAATAGTGAAAGCACCTATAAAAATTGTGAAATTTTCTATCCAATATGAAATATTGGAAATATATTAGATGAATAGTAAGGAATATTAAAAAAATACTATAAAATCTCATCCTGAAAATAAGGATATCACCTCTTGAAGACTTCCTATTTTATAACTATTGTTATCAGTGCATCTGTGGAAAGCAAAATGAGTAGCACAATTACCTCAGTATTCATTATGATTATTATTATAATGTAATAAATAAGTATAATAAATGTGTATAAATCAAAAATTATATGCTGTTGCAGTTTTAAAGTTGATTTTAGCACTGTATGCCACCTGTTTGTAACAGCATGTGTTTGGAATTATACTATACTAAGATTGAATTTTCTGTGTATAAAATGACTATTTAATTTGTCCCTAAAAAGCTGGAAATGTGAAGTTATAAATATTGTATAGGGCAGACACATTTTTGGTCCCAAATGGTGAAAAAATTTACTGCTGGAAAGCTTTTTAAATTTTTTTTGTTGTTGTCTTTATAATTCAGGTTATCTGGAATGAATATACCACCACCAATTATCAGCAACAAAAACTGGCTCAGACTTCATTTTGTTACAGACAGCAATCATCGATATCGTGGATTTAGTGCTCCTTATCAAGGTATATTTAATGAATAACGCTTGCCTTTTTTGATGTGTAAAGTCATTTTTGTATACACAATTGCGCTTTGTGATAGAAGAAAAAATATCTGCAGCATTTTGAATAGGCAGAAATGGTCATTATCTTGCTGAGGCAATAATGTGATTATAACTAAGTTACAATATTAAAGTTATTTGATTTGTATAGTACAGTATTCAGAATAAAGATATTATGAATTTTAAAAGGTAGTATGTAGCATATGCAACATTTTGCTGTAATAAAGCACCTCAATAATTGGGCATGATACCTAAACGTGTACCATAAAACACTGCAAAAGAACTTTCAATTGTAAACAGAATCTTCATCAATTAAACTCCATTTTAATATGTAGTGTATTTGCTATTGTTAGTTTAATTAACCCTGTTAGGGTTTCCATCTACCAATTTTAGTAACAAGTATAATTTTGAAGAAATGGGACATAATATTTAATGCTCCAAAGTTGAAAAACTTTTTGGAACAAGATAATTATGAAGATAGAGTATTAATGAAAATATAGCTTTTACAATGTTCATTAATATGATGTGAGCTGAGTGTACTTTATGCTCAGATCGCTTATGTAAATAATTCATTTCATGTTCAATAGTGTGTCAGCTACAGTTCAGAGAATAGTGAGCATTTTCACAGTTACATTTTTCCATTTATTATTTTTTTAATGTTTTCCTCTTTAGCAGTCTTCAGTTTTAAGCTTTTTGCAGATTTAATATGGCAACTTCAGACAGCTCATATTTATTACTTAAAGTGGGATTAGATCATATATTGTTTTATGGAATAGAAATTTCAACAATTTATATTTTGAAGAGAGCAGTAACCTCTCTACAACTGTTCCACCAATTAGTTCTATGACAGAAACAGATTAATATGATTTATATTTTCACTTTCATAATAGTACTTTGGGTATAACTACAATAAAAATACTTATAATTGTAACTTAAAGATTTTGAAGAAGATTCACTGTTAAATCAACAATAATTTCTATTTCTAAAGTAGTTAATTGGAATGGAAATATAAATGCAAATATGCTTTTAAAGCTGTACAATTTAATAGTATTTCTCATAATGGAATATATTGTTCATAGTAATCACTAAATATTAAAATTAAAAAGTGATTATTCATAGAAAATTTATTCTTATGTATTTTACTAAAATAGTTATAAATAATTATAATTGGAATCATAACAATTTTAAGCCCGTGTCAAATTTAAATGTGCAAAAATATTTTATCCAGTTTCCAAATTCAATTTCTTAAATTTTTTTGCAGTTCAAAAATAAGAGGACTTATTGCTTAAAAATATAGTACTATGAAGTCTCTTTATCTCCAGGTTCCCCTTTCCTTTTGGAGTTTTTAACCACATGAATTTATGGCCCTGATTCCTCTCTGTAACTAGTTAAGGCAGATGGCATGGCAGAAATTCAAAAGACTACCCTCTTTGACTCATGTGGTGATCTTTTCTACTAAATTCATGGAATTTTGTGGTTGAATGGCTTCTGCTGTTTTTCTGAATAGAAATAAAATAGCCTTTATTTTAACGATGTCAAAAAATAAATGGTACTTTGTTTTATACAGTATAATTTAATGAAACCGGTATGTTTAGATAGGGTTGTTTTGAATTATAAGACAATGGCACAAAACTGCCCGTAGATTTGTGTATTTAAGGATTATTTTCAATATTCTACTTGGCCTTAAGTTGGCTTTTGTAGTATTTTTAAGATTCAATTTGAATTTCTATCATTCTCCATCACTTTTCAGCACTGAAAAACAGCATATCAATGAATTCACCCTAGTAAATAGGGATGACGTATTTGATGGGGTGCAACTTATTTATATTTTCAGCAACAAAAGTCCCTAAAAGAGGGCAATTTGGGGCATGATCAATACCTACTCAACACAGAGCGATAAAGTGTGTAAATAAAATAGAAATTATGATTTTATAAAAATCTAAATAAAAGCTATGAATATATAAAAATATTCTTTTGCATTGTATCTTTTTCAAAACTTTCTTGATTCAGATTTAATTTTTATAATTGAATTATCTTTCTGTATTTTACCTAGACAGCCTACATTCAGTTGGAGAAGTAATTCTTAAAATAATGAACATTTCATAAATTTGAATTTAAAAAATAAACTGAAGTAAGATAATCTAAATGCCTGAAAAAAAATCACAATTCTGACATGTAGAAATACATGCCTTAGCATGAAATGGTAATCATGCTTTTTGTATTGTTTCATGCTACTATTTAGTTTCAGCAGCATCAAAATTAAAACCAATTCAAGATGGAAAATGTCATGGGATGTATCATTCAAGAATTAAAACCGTGTCTCCACAGAGCTCAGTTTCTTAACTCAAATATTTGCTGAGTATTCAGTAATTGTTATTGATTTATCTATAATTTTCAATTATTTTAATGTTTTAATGGAGTGTCAGCTTTTCAAAGACTGATTATTTTCCTTATAAGATTTCTATTTAATCTGAATCCTTTATTAAATGTCATGGAAATTAACTGCAAACTACTAAAAAGTTCACTAAATGCCATTCACTATTTTGTATAGTTAGTTCTGTAATTAATAGAGTAGGTATGTAGACATGTACCAATGTGCTTTCCCAAATAGGGATACCTTTAAATTGCATCTAAGTTGTATCATATGTTGAAAATAACATGCTAACAAATATGGTTATATTCCAAATCAAAAGTATTAAAATAGATATGATATAAATAAAATGTCTTTGATATATAAAATGCTTTTCTCTCTGAGTTTCCACATTAAATATACCTGCTCTTACCTAAATAAACAAAAGCATCTCTTTTTTATCCCTTAAATTATTTGTAATGGCATTCCTCATTCTAAAACTTTATTTATCTCTTCCTTACTATAAAAAGAAATTCTATTTAATTTTCAGCTCTCTCCAAAGAAAATCATTTCAATATTCTTTTTGCTATTTTTTTTATGTTGTTTCTACATTCAAGTTCCATTAAATCTCTTTTAATGAGAACTTGAATTATGCTACTGCTCATATAAATAGTAAAACTTTTTTCTTATCTGTGGTGTTTGGAGGTTCTCTTATTATTTGTTAAAGTATTGTTATTGTCACTTGATCATTACTATAACCCTAAAGTTCTTTTCTATTTCCATGAATACATGATTATGTTTTCTTATTCTCTAAATTGTAAGATAATTTTTAGGGGACACTCAACTATTCAATGCAGACAATCTTGCCTCTTAAAATATATATATATATATATATATATATGTATATATATATATATATACACACACACACACACACGCAAACAAACTAATTTTTATCCAAAACTTCATTTATTATTACAACATTTTAAAATTTTAAATTATTCCACATTCCACACTTTTATTTTTTTAATGAGCAATCATAGATATTGGAGCTTTAGGCATTTGTGAAATTATCTTTGTCATGTAAGTTTAGGAATTTCAGTGTTTAATCAATTTCAAATATGTAACCTTATGAGTGATTGTAGATTCTAGGTTCAGGTTTTTAAATCTCTTAGATTTTATTACATTCCCATTATTCCCTTTTCTTCCAAAATTACGTGGCATGTGATTCTCATACAGGTAAATATATTATACACTTAATTTTAATTTAATAAAAATATATTAATAGCAATACATAATATTCTAAATTTATGAAAGATAATTTTGACATAGATTCTCAAACAGGTTATCATTTTGGAATCAACTGAACATATTTTTTGGTAAGAAAAACATATTTTGTGGACAGGATTTTCAAACTACATTGAAAATACTCTTCCACAAACCTGAGTTACACACAGAATCATTTGGTATTTTAGATGCCCATTGTTTTTTGTTTTTTTTGTGGGGGGGGGACAGAGCCTCAAGCTGTCACCCTGGATAGAGTGCCGTGGCATCGCAGCTCACAGCAACCTCCAATTCCTGGGCTCAAGCGAGTCTCCTGCCTCCACCTCCCAAGTAGCTGGGACTACAGTCACCCGCCACAACTCCCGGCCATTTTTTGGTTGCAGCCGTCATTGTTGTTTGGCGGGCCCAGGCTGGATTTGAACCCGCCAGTTCAGGTGTATGTGGCTGGCGCCTTAGCCCGCTGAGCCACAGGCGCAGAGCCGCCCATTGTTTAAGTAAAAAACAAACAAACAAACAAAAAAAAGACTTTGGAATATGACTCCATTT
>CAUYRH010123110.1:0-29839 GCA_963574655.1 Perodicticus potto
GGAGGAGACAGGGAAAGACCGGGAGAGGAACGGAGAGAGCTTCTCTCTCCCCACTTGAAACCTCTCCCTCTACCAGGAGCTTTGGTGTTTTCTATATTCTTTTCTGTAAATCAATTCTGTCTTACCACGGAGGGGTGGGGGGGGGAAATAATGTAATGAAGAATAATAAAATACATATATTTAAAAAAAATAGTTAGTACTATGAATTTTTCTCTAAGGAACTCCATTAGCTATTTCCACAGGTCCTGATATGTAGCACTTGGGGGGTTGTTATTCTCTAGATTTGTAGTTTGAGTTTTTTCTCTTTGACCAAGAATTATTACAAAGATTTTTAAAAATGTTGATATGGTAGAGTTCATTGTTTCAGTTTTTTTGTTTTTGTTATTAATATATTGCCTTTTTAATAAAGTTATCTATAGTGTTCATAATTTTGGAAAATGGTTGAAATTTTCTCTGTAACTTAAAATAGAGTTATTATGACCCTTTGTAAACAAGTTATTATTCATTTCTTGGAGTATAAATTATTGATTGACTTTAAATGAGTAAATGTACCAATTTGGGGATACAAAATGAATTTAAATTTACAAAAATATATGTGTGAGTGGGGTATTTACTTTGGGTGCCAGTGTAAGATTTTAGGGCGGCGCCTATAGTTCAGGTGCCCATATACTGAAGTTGGCGGGTTCAAACCCAGCCTCAGCCGAACTGCAAAACAGAAAAATAGCCGGGGGTTGTTTTGGGCGCCTGTAGTCCCAGCTACTTAGGAGGCTGAGGTAAGAGAATCGCCTAAGCCCAGGAGTTGGAGGTTGCTGTGAGCTGTGTGACACCATGGCACTCTACCGAGGGCGAAAAAGTGAGACTCTGTCTCTACAAAAAAAAAAAAAAAAAATAGATTATATTTTTAAAATGAGATTTAGTGCAGGAAAAAATGTGTGAAAACCACTAGGCTACATGACCTGAAAAGTCATCTAGAATGAGTAGAATGTGAATATAAATTTGTATCAGCCCTAGAGTACAGCGATGTCCAAGTAGCATTGAGATTAAAGGGTACCTAAAGTATTCTTTCCTTTCACTTTCATTCCTTTCCTTCTTTCCCTCTACACAATATTAATAAAAAACATCTAGATTACACAGTCCCAGGCCAGGTGCTATAATAGTCTGTTAACAACAAGTGAGAGTATATTAAACAGTTTTTAATTGGTCTTAGGAAAAGCAAAGGTAAAAAGAAAATTTAATTCTCCTGGACCTTTGTTCAAAATGTATTTTTCCATCTCTCCTATAAGGAGTGAATTTTAATTAGTTTGACTCTCACTGTTTGGCCACGCATTTGTAATCTGTGTTCACACTTTGGGAAAGAAAAATTTGTTGAAAGGAATTGGATAATAATGGAACTCTTGTCTGAGCAGAACAAATGGGAATTATCCAATATGATAGGGAGATGAGAGGCATTGAGACTGGTGACTGCAAAATTCCTCTCTCCAAGAGGCCACTGTTCTGCCTGGAACAATTTTGTCCTGCACAGGCACAGAGTATCATAGTGTGGAAAGTGCTCTAGTGCCAGGGTTTGAATCCTGCCTCTGCAACTTTCTTGCAGGCCTCACAATCTCCCTGATCCTCACTTTCCTTATTTATAAAATGGAGGTAATAATTGTCACCTTGCACATTGTGAGGACTGAAATAAATGAAGTGTGCGAAAGTACCTGATGCATAACAGGGGCTCAGAGAATGACTAAGAGGAGAATTTCCAAGGGAAAACTGATAGGAGGGCTGAGGAGACTTGTGAGCTGCTAAGCTTCTTCCCAACATTGAGAAGAAAGTGGGCAGGGCAGGGGAGCGTGTGTGTGTGTGTGTGTGTGTGTGTGTGTGTGTGTGTGTGTGTGTGTGTGTGTGTTGGGGCTGGGGGACTCTATGGGCACACCCTAGACCTTCTTCTTCTCCTCATTCACTTTGAGAAACAGACAACCAAGGTCTTTTGCTGAAGAATTCGAAGCTGTAGTCTGTAATTAGGAAAGTCCCAAGAGTCAGTGCTTGTTCCCTTAATGTACCTCCCTGGAGCTTTGCCTGACAGGTTGCAGACCCTCTACATCCTTTAGCTAAGCGTGGTGCACTGGTAAGGAACTGAGTTAGGAGTTTCTCTGCCAGCCAGTAGGACAAGTAGCACAGAAAGTGGGGAGGGCCTCTGGCAAAATACATTATTTAGGTTTCACTATAGAGAGCTGTCAGAGAAGGAAAAGATCTGGTTCTTGGCTTTGGAGCTTGTAATTTAACAGAGAGAACCAGCAGAAAACACTGTAGGCTCATATGAAGCTAACTGTAAAGATCTAGTTGCCATGTTTCCTGAGAGAGTTTCAAAATCAAATAATCCCTGAGGTCATCAGACCATGGGTTCAGGGCTCAGTTCAGAAAATTCAGACCCCAGATTTCCATGTGCATCTTTCAGTATGAATTTTCTGAGCCCCTACTGTGCCCCCAGAGTTCCCTTGTCTTTGAGGTTAAGAGTATAGACTCAGGTCAGACAGATCTGGATTAATTTCCAGATCTTTCATGTTCTACTTTTTTAAGGTGTACATGTTTAAGGTGTATATCATGATGTTTGGATATTCACAAACAAAGTGCAATGATTTTGAAGGCCAAGCAAAATAACACATATGTCATCTTTGTGCGGGTGTGGGATACCTAAAATTGGCTCTTTTAGCAAATTTTCCATGTGCATTACTACATTATTAACCATAATCCTCCTGCTGTACATTGAATCTCTAGGCTCACTCAGCTTATATAACTGTGACTTCGCACCCTTTAACCTGCATCTTCTGGTTTCCTCTCCCCACCTTGGTAGTCACCTGTCTATTCTTCGTTTCTGTGCTTTGGACTTTATTTTTGGATTCCACATATTATGTGAGATCTGGCTCTCACTCACTCTTCTATGGCCTTAGGGACCCACAAATCCTCTGGCCAGTTCTGTTTTCTTTAAAATGATCACATCAGTATGGTGATTGTGAGGATTTAAAGATTTTTTTTTAGCACAGGGCCTGTACCAGGCGCTCAGGAGTACAGATAAAGGAGCTCAATTTTATTTCTTCAAGGCAATGACTTTGGGTGGCTGGGGCATAAGACATTTGCCTGTCACTATGGGGGCCTTAACCATTCTAAATGCATAGGGCAGCTTACCTCCTCTCCCTCACTTTCCATTCCCTGACTTTGGGATTAGAAGATGAAAATGAGCCTATTATAGCTTTCGCTCGCCCTTCAAAGAGGGAAATTGTCATGGTCCTTAATGCCATTTTTTTACGCTGCACTCTGTGTGGACTGCCTGTCCACTCCTGCGTTCCTCCCAAGGGGCTTTCCCACTCAGGGCATCCTGGTGGACTGTGCCATCCTCATTCATATATGCGTCCCCAGTTAAAGACTTCCTGCCATCGCGGCTCTGCAGGCCCCTGGGCTGCAAGGAGAAGTAGGTGCCTGCACAGAACACCGCGGGTTTTGGGGCAAGGGCAGCGCTTTTATGGGGGCCTGAAAGAGGCGGGTTTCCTGAGGCAGCGGCTCCATGCAGCACACCCCCCACGTTCAGGGCCATCACCCGTGAGCCCTAGAGCCAGGGCAGGCGAGCGCTCGCCGGCTCCACTAGGGCGCCGGGTGGCTGCGGTCGCAGAGGCGGCGGGCGATTCGGGGGTCAAGTCACCCCCAAATTGGCCGTGACCCAACCTTAAAAGGGCCCCAGAAGAGCGGTGGGCGTGAGGCGGGACGGGTGAAGGGAAGTTTGTCTTCTTTCAAGCCCAGGAGGGGACTTCAGCTTCCCCAGGGCTCCATCTTCCAGGATGCTCTTAGGGTCAGACAGGAACCGGCTGGCGGGGCAGTGACCGCAGGGGGAGGGGGAGGTGGTTCACCCGTCGCCGGGTGCTCTGAGTGTTCCGGAAGCCAAGATCTGATTTCAGGGAGTTTGACTCTGCTGAGTCAAACCCCCGCTCCTGGGTTGGGTCTGCAGCGGGTGGGGCGGCTGAGCACAATCTGCAGTGGTTAATGATTGATCACAAATCACCCCGCCTCCCGCCACCAGACAGGGTGCTCCCGGGAGGGCGGGAGGGCACGGCCAGCAAGAGTCCTACAGCTGGAAGCGCAGCGGAGGGCTTCAAGGCGGAGCGCGCCCAGGGCGCAGAGGGCTGGGGAGCTCTGGCCCTCCTTCCTCCGCCCTCTCCCCGCCTCGCCCACACACGCAGGCCCCCAAACCCCACCCCCAGGCGCCTGCGGGGCCTCTTCTAGGTTAGGCTACTCCAGGAAGTTTCCATGAAAGCACCTGTAAAACTAGGGTACCTTTGCCAGTAGGAAAAAATTCAGCGCCCAGTCAGGTGAGTTGCAGCCAAAAACTGGGCTCTTTTGGGAGGAGGAAGGGAAGTTGAGAAGATCCCTGCACCTGGTGGCGCAGCTCTCTGCCTCATGGCTTCACCCATCAGCCCCAGCAGTGACTGCTCCCATGTCATCGATCACAGCCATGTCCCCGAGTTTGAGGTGGCCACCTGGATCAAGATCACTCTCACCCTGGTGTACCTGGTCATCTTTGTTGTGGGTATCCTGGGGAACAGCATCACCATTCGGGTCACCCAGGTGCTGCAGAAGAAAGGCTACTTGCAGAAGCAGGTGACGGATCACATGGTGAGTCTGGCCTGCTCGGACATCTTGGTGTTCCTGGTTGGCATGCCCATGGAGTTCTACAGCATCATCTGGAACCCCCTGACCACGCCCAGCTACGCCCTGAGCTGTAAGCTTCACACTTTCCTCTTCGAGGCTTGCAGCTACGCCACACTGCTGCACGTGCTAACGCTCAGTTTTGAGCGCTACGTCGCCATTTGTCACCCCTTCCGATATAAGGCGGTGTCAGGACCCTGCCAGGTGAAGCTGCTGATTGGCTTCGTCTGGATCACTTCCGCCCTGGTGGCACTGCCCTTGCTTTTTGCCATGGGTATTGAGTACCCTCTGGTGAACGTGCCCAACCACCGGGGTCTCACTTGCAACCGCTCGCGCACCCGCCACCACGAGCACCCTGAGATCTCCAACATGTCCATCTGCACCAACCTCTCCAGCCGCTGGACTGTCTTCCAGTCCAGCATCTTCGGCGCCTTCGCCGTCTACCTCGTGGTGCTGGCGTCTGTCGCCTTCATGTGCTGGAACATGATGCAGACGCTCCTGAGGAGCAAGGGGGGACCGGCAGGGGGGCGCGGGAGGCAGCTGCAGCTGAGGAAGTCGGAGAGCGAGGAGAGCAGGACGGCCCGGAGGCAGACCATCATCTTTCTGAGTGAGTCGGGGTCCGCCCGGGGGCAGCCCGCTCCCTGCTCGCTCCCTGCGCGGGGCCGCTGCCTGCGGGCCTCTTCGGGGAAGTCTGCTCCCAAAGTCGCGAACTGAATTTAAGTTCATCGAGGTGGAAGAGTTTATAGCAGAATGAGGGCATTGCTCCGGGTCTCTGGATGTTTCTCTTCCCCATTTTGGGGACTTGTGGTGGGTTGTGGTGAAAACAGCAGAACTCAGAGGTCTGGCTGTATTCCAAAACAGCTGTGAGTGATGGCAAATCACAAACGGAAATAACAACACTGGGAAGTGGCAGGGACAAATTAGGCAATGCAGGAGAGGTGAAAGTCCTCTGGAAAGGACCATGTTGTGGCAGAGATAAAGGGAACATTTTTTTTTTTTTTAGGACAGTCTCACTTTAAGGCTCTGGGTATTGTGCCATGGCGTTATAGCTCTCAGCAACCTCAAACTCTGGGGCTCTGGATTGCTCAGGTAATCCTCTTGCCTCTCAGCCTCCTGAATAGCTGGGACTAGAGGCGCTGGCCACAGGCCCGGCTCATTTTATTTTTAGTAGAGACAGGGTCTAGCTCTTGCACAGGCTGGTTTTGAACTTAAGCAATCCACTCTGGGCCTTCCAGAGTGGTAGATTACAAGAGTGAGCCAATGAGTCCGGCCAAAGGGAGTATTCTTTCTTTCTTTTTTTTTTTTTTAGAGGCAGAGTCTCAGTTTATCGCCCTCAGTAGAGTGCCACGGCGTCACAGCTCACAGCAACCTCCGACTCCTGGGCTTAGGATTCTCTTGCCTCAGCCTCGCGAGTAGCTGGGACTACAGGCGCCCGCCACAACGCCCGGCTATTTTTTGCTGTAGTTTGGCGGGTGCCGGTTTCCAACCCCCCACCTTCAGTATATGGGGCCTGCGCCCTACCCACTGAGTTAAAGGCACCGCCCCCAAAGGGAGCATTCTTATGCAGCCTTGTCTTTACCCTGGAGACCCTTTCTCAGGCAATTAGATTTTGTTCCCATTTTTCTCCAGCGAAACCAGCCTGTCAGGACCACACACTCTCCAGGCTGCTATTTGATTCCTTAGAGTGGTCTGGGACCCAGTCTTAAGGAACTGGAGTGCTTGGGTGTCTGCAGCAGTGGGTCCGATCCTCACCGGAGCAGAGGAACTTGGCAGGACGGCCTGTGCCCCTGATTCAGAAAATCCAGCCTCTCTGAGTCCCAGAATGTGATTGACCTCCCAGAATACACAGTTCCCCTGCGGAGAAATCTGCTCGTTTTCTAAAGTTGTGTTGTGATCCAATTATTTAAAGTTCAGGCATTTTTCTGTATTTAAAGAAAGTATTTACAGGGAGCCCACATGTCTGCAGGCCCCAGAGTGGCCTTGGTTGCTGCCCTCTGGGACAATGGGCTTTCATGGACACACATGAAGCATGTGTAAGCAACGGGTTTTCAAAAGGATTTTTTAGCAGAAACAAGAAAAAGAATGCATTGTGGCTGTGTGAGTGTGAATCAAGGGAGATTTGATTCATTCTCCTCTTGCCTGTGGCATCAGGAAAGGAATAAATCCTGGTGATGTTTGTTTTGGTGTGGAAACTTGAGTGACAGGTTCCAGGGCCAGGAGCTGGACTTGAGAGAAAATTGGAAGGCAGTGAGAGAGAGATGGGAAGAACCAACTGGTCATGTCTCAGCCCTGCCCCTGGCTCTGGCATGTCAGTGACCTGCTGAGCTGACCTCACTCTGTGCCTGTGCAAAATGAGAGGAGGGAACGTACTTTATTTAGATGCCAACTGTGCATCGGAGGCTGTGCTAGGTGGTTTATATTTCTGTTTTATAAAGGAGGAATTTGAGGCATAGAGAAGACCTAGTTCACACTCACAGATTATGACTGTGCTTCTCAGGAAGGGGAAATGAGTGTTTGCCCGTGACGTCCACAGGTATGGGATGAAGGGAAAATGAAATAAGGCAGGACTTGGACAAGGAAGGTGCTAGTTAGGTTAGCCTGGTGGCCCTGCTGCCTCCTAAGGCCAGCCTTTCTGGAGGTTGACCCCTGGCAAGTAATAGTATTTGAGACTACGGGAAGGACATTCAACCCAATTCAATCTCTATCACCCACTGACTGCTACTCAGATCATTCCAGAAAGAAGTGGGCATTGCATTTGCTTGAATATTTGTTGAAAGACTATTTCTCACTTTCTCAATACATACCGTTTTAGGCATCTCTTAAATTGTTAGTTGCAATTTATACTTTCATGTGAATGAGTTTAATTATTTAATTAATTTTGTTTTTTTCTTTCCTCCTTTTTCTCTTCTTCTTCTTTTTTTATTTTTTTACTGTAGGCGTGTGCAAGGCCCTGGCCTGAGTGGCTAAGAATTAGAGAGTAGACAAGAATTAGGAAGTAGTCTTCAACTGCCTTCAAATGAATTAAGGCTGCCTTTGACCAAAGGAAAAAATAATTGATTCATCTTTATTCTCTATTTGCCCATTCTTTGTATTTCTCTGAGTAGATACCTGTTCTCTGTCAGTGAGTCAAAGTTAAAGTCAGTCTGACTTTGTAACATAAAGTCAGAATGCACACACTTTCATTTATAGATGGATAGGACCTTGGTCATCAACTCATCCTGTCAGTAATCGCCTGGAATGATTTTGTTCTCACTGCTGCTCTCATTCTTTCTTTCTAGCTCCTTCCTTCTTTCTTATAACAACCCTGTATTAATCACCCACTGTGATCCTGGCATAAAGACTGTTGAACGGTAATCAGGTGCTCAATGTGCGGTAATGTCCTGGAGAAATTTACCGTTTGTATTAGCCCATTTTCTCTGCAGTAGGTTCTCAAAGCAGTTCTCACAAATGTCCTCCTCTCCCAATGAATCTCAAAGAGCTTTTAAAAATAGGAACCTCACTAATTAACTCAAGTTAGGAAATAAATTAATGGAGTGAAGAGGAAGAAATCATGGCCTGAATCCATCAGATTAATACAATGAAATTTACTTTGTGGGTTTCATAAAACTTGTGCTTTGGGGGCATTTTTAACCCAGAACAAATGAATATATAAATTGTTTACAAATCGCTGAATTTAATATAGTGATTTAGCTGTTTTTTTAGTATTTCATTTCACAGATGGATCAAATTAAAATAAGTACTTGCTCATTTCAAACATATCTTGAATTTAATGTGAAATGTAAATGACGACATAGCACAAGATGTCTTTGGAGCTCTTGAGGCAATAAAAAAATAATTATGAATTTTACCCCCTTTGTTGTTAAAAATGCTAACTTCTGCACAACAGAAACACATTCATAAATCTACTCAAGATGAGGAAGCCCATGTAGAAAATATTAATTTTTTTTTCTGCATCTTTCCCTGTTGTCCCTCAGTCTAGTTGAAGTGTTCATTATTTGGCTGGCAAATAATGAAGACAAATTGGGAACTCTGGGAGAGAAAGTGGTGCCAGGATACCTACTAACTCTCAAGTGATTTGAAAGGGAAACAATTATAATGCAGAAGTCCACATTCCTGGAAACCCAAGTCTTTTCCTTCCTTTTGTCAGCTCAGTAAGAATCAGTACTAGACTTGTTTCCTGTTGCAAGATTATGGCTAATGCAGCTGTGGAATATTGTCCAATGTCAGAAAAGAGGTTGCTGGTCTCGTTTTCTGCTTATTCTGGAGAACAGAAACTGGTGGATTTGGGTCTTTTCCTCTTGAGGATGAGCAAAATGAGCCCTCCTTTCAAGCAAGTCCTTCCCAGAATTTCCATCTTATTCTTCTGATTTCTCCTTTGGAGTTATTCCAATGGAGATAGCGTCTAGGACCCTGGACACCCATGTCTGTGTCTATTGCACACATGGATTGCTGTTAAATGTCACCCACTCAATGTGAAACAACAGAGTATAAAAGAAATATAGTTTTAATCTATAACTTTCAAAAGTGTGAAGTGATTGGGACTTGGTTATAGCTACCTCCTAGAGCTTGTAGGGAAGTGATTGGCTTTCGACTGTAGTTATGAGAAAAGATTTTTTACAAATAATCATGAAGTTATAAAATTAAAGAAACATCATAGAAGATTCAGGACCCTGTATTAATTACACTCTTTTGCATTCCGATTTGATCTCCAAGGCAGAAGGAAAGGGAAGAAATTACATCTCTGTGGCAGGAATTGTACATTAAGTTGGGTTGCTCGTGGGAGAATATCTTGCTTATGGACAATGTCCATCATGTGTGTTTGGATGGAAAAAAAGGTTGAGAGTTGATGCTGTAATAGATTGCTCTAAAAATAAAGTTGATGTATCTTTTGATATTTGTGGAATAAGCCAGAAAGAAGAGGGGAGAAGGAGATCAGAATCGCATACTGGGTTTTTAGACCCCAAATTTAGAGGCCAAATGAAGGGAGGGAAATGGGAGAAAGTGAGAGAGAGAGAGAGAGAGTGTTTGAGAGCAGGTTGTCTTTATCTGAGGACATTCAACACCCAGAAAAAACTCTTAAAGTTAGTTTCCTTAAAGTGGGGTCTAAAATTTCATGTGGAAGGAGGTTTGATTGGGATTTGAAAGTGAGAATTATAAAAAGAAACTTTACCTTTTATCTTATAAATAAAGGTAATAATTACAACTATCTTAATTCTTATGACGGTTATTCATAATAACCTGTATGTGGCTTGAGGCCATAATTTTTCTGACAAAGCTGTTTGGTAGCCTTTGTGTTGTATTTTCTCAATAGGATCATGAACACAGGTCTTGTCTTAATTCTTTGCTATTTAAATCACCCTCATGGAAGCTGCTGTCCCGGCATTATCTTTGTCAATTTTCCATTCTTTCAGGATTGACTGGTCTAATGCAGACAGACCTTCATTTATCAGTGTCCTGGCCTTTGATTCATCTGTTTCTCCAGCTGCCTTTTCATTGACTTCCTAAAACTCCATATCCTGTATGCAGGCCATGACCAAAAACGTAATTAGTTTAACAGACCCATTTTTATCCTCTAATGTACATCCAGGTTACAGGGAAGTAAATGGCTTGAAATGTTTCTAAAATGCCCATAAGAATTTTTAAGTAGCTGCTTTCCTGACTAGTTTAGGAAAATATGTTTTCATCTTTAATTTTCTCAGCATAAAAGGGCATATCAAGCCAATCTCTCTGGGAAATATCATTAAAATAGTGGAAACTATTATGATAACTCAAATGTTTGACTATATCAGGAAAGAATTTTGCCTCAAATATTCTGTTTATCGCCCCTGTTTTCTTCTTCCCTTTAATGGTGTAGATGTGGCTATAATAAATGGTATTTCAAGTTTATTTTTCTATTTGTGATATCTGTCATAAATTGCAAGTGTTCTGTGATCAGCCTGGCAAACAAATAGAATAATGCTGCCTTATTTTTATAATCAGGCTGTGTCAGGGATTTCATTTCTCTCCGAGAGAGATGCATTGTTTCCGAGAATGGGAATATGGAACCCCAGTCCCCATTCATTAGCAAGCCAGTTCATCTGTCTTAGTTGCATGCCTCATGGGAGCTGCTAAAGTGTAATAAGGAGGCAGAGGCCTCAGTTGAGCCAAGCATTCAGCTTATTAATGCTGAAACTGCTCAGAATAAAAGCCATCTGTGAGCTGCAACAGCACAGAGGAAGAATACTGAATGGGAGTTGAGGAGCCCCTCTGGCTGCATTAGATAAGGTCCCCTGAAGAACTGCGTAGATGACACTATGTACATATCAAGTCCCATCACCTTTTCCTCCCCAGCAGTTTGCAACCCTGGGACGACCCACTAACTCTCCAGCTCTGTTCCTTGGCTACCTCCTGAGAGGAGACTGGCCATCAATGTTGCTGTCTATTCTTGTAGATGAATGGTGTTCAGCCTCCCCCACCCCTGCTCTCTGGCTTGTGATTTCCTTTGCAAGTACCTGCAAAGAGCTCCTGCTCCCTGCTGCCCTTTCTACTTGACCCTTCCAGTGAGCCTGCTCTCTGGGTTGTCCCTGGGAGAATCTGCATGTGCTCTTGCCCTTGTCTGGCTGTTCTGCATGCTGCAGCCACTGGCAGCTGATGGACACCCCCACCCCCATCTCCAACCCTAGACTAAAGCCAGTCATGGCTTCCCATGGGTGCTATATCAACCACGGGCCAGAAACCTTGACATGGGCCCTCATGTTGGCTGCCTCTCTACTCCATCGAGGGCCATTTCCCCTGGATCACTCTGTTTAGGCCACCATACCAGCATGCCACAGGCCACACGGCTTGAACAACAAACATTGATTTCTCCCAGTTCTGGAAGCTGGAATTCTGAAATTGAGGTGCTGGCAGGGTTGGTTTCTTCTGAGTCCCTCTCCTAAGTGTGTAAGTAGCTGCCTTCTCGTGCCCTCGTGTGGTCCTTTTTCTGTGTGTGCGCACTCCCGATGTCGTTTCCTCTTCTTATAAGGATGCCAGTCCTACCCAATTAGGTTTTACAACCTCACTTAACCTTAATTAGCTCCTGAAGGCCCTCTCTCCAGAAACAGTCACATTGAGGGTTAGGCCTGCAACTTATGAATTTATGGGGGACTCAGTTCAGTCCACGACACCTTTTAATTGTTTACCCCAATGGCCCCCGTTCACTTCCTTCAACAGACTGTGCCTGGGCTCTCCCAGCACCTGGCCGGTGTGCATGTTGTTTCCTCTGAAATGCTCTCTGTCCAGCTCTCCCCTCTGCCTACCCTTCACCCCCACTGTGTCCCCAAGTGAGGCTCTTTCTCCTCCCTTAGTTCTCCCTGGGGAAGCTGGCCCATCCCCCCTGACTTCATTAAACCTGTGTGAAAACAAGATTCACAGTTGTAATTTCACATTCAGTTGTGCAGTCCTGCGGCCGGTGTCGTCTTCCTTCTCTCTCTCTGTGAGGGCCAGAGCTACCTCTGATTCTGCTGCACGCCACACCTCCATTATGGCGTAGTGCCTGGCATATAGCAGATGGTCAGTGAATACAGAATGTCCCCAAAGTCACCCTTAGAGTCACAAAGCATAGAGAAAATGGGAAGTTATAGCTAAATGTACCTTTACTTACAAAATATTCATTACACAGGTCTACAAAGAGGTGGCCAAAATGTAGAGGATCTTTTATAAATATTTTGTATAGTTTTGTAATGAATATTTTGTAAATAAAGGTAGCTGCGATTTCCCATTTTCCCTAGGTGTGGTGACTTTAGGGACAATTTTTGAACAAGTAAACGAATGAGTCTCAGCTTGGAATCGGGAGGCAATGTTATATTTTCCTGTGGCCTTGCATTCCATAGAAGTTTATCATTCCTCAAAAATATTGTAGTTAGTCAGAACTTAAATATGTAGAATGGCGGCACCCGTAGCTCCGTGAGTAGGGCACTGGCCATGTATACCACGGCTAGCAGGTTTGAACCTAACCTCGGCCAGCTAAAAAACAGCAATGACAACTGCAACAAAAAAATAGCTGGGCGTTGTGGTGGGCCTGTAGTCCCAGCTACTTGGCAGGCTGAGGCAAGAGAATTGCTTAAGCCCAAGAGATTGAGGTTGCTGTCAGCTGTGATGCTACAGCACTCTATACAGGGCTACAGCACGAGACTCTGTCTCAAAATAAAATAAAAAATAAAATAAAATAAAATAAATAAAATAAAATAAAATAAAATCGTAAGAAAGGGCTCTGACTCTTCTGAATCTTGCATAAAGTCAAACCATCATGGAAGACACCAAACATTTGCTCTCTCCTGAACAAATGTGTTGTCCGTGTCAGTAGGACTCTGAATATTAGCTTTAACCATATGTACCTGCTAGAAGTATCCATGAAATGAAAGTGATTAGGGTGGTATTTAACAGTTCCTGGCAAACTCTTCTGAACAAGATGTTAGCTCAATGATACAACTGTAAACATTATTTCTCAGCAGGATGTTTCACCTGCTTGTTGACAAAGAGGTACTAAAAATAATGAAAAGTGGGAGCTACATACTGAAAATATTAAACCAATGTGTTTTTAATTTTCCCCTTAAATTTCACCCACTTGCAGCCATCTCCCTCAAGGATGAGCCATGGGATTTATCACCTGAGGGGAGGAAAAAGTAGGCACAGCTTGGGACAAAAGTGTATGGATCAGTTTTTCGCCCAGAGGCTGAAATTCTTGAACTCTTTAGCTAGGCAGTTATCTCCAAAGCCAGGCTTTGTGAACGGTGAAAAAGGATTGCTTAACTGCATAGCTCACCCTTTAATGTGTCAGGAGCCCAGCCTGGTGGACTAGATCAGCCAGTTCCAGACAAGACCATAGCTAAGGGATTCGAAATTTGCCCTTAGAAGCCATTTCAGCGTTTTAAGGAGTAAAACAGCACAGCTGAATCTCTGGTGCTGCCCCTGAGGTGACAGCATTTGTTGCATTGCAATCCGGGTCAAAATGCAGGTCTGCTTGTGTTCCCAGAAGGAAAAAGAAACAGCCCTTCACAATGACATAGTCCTGGTAGAGCAGCTGACACCGCTGAGTGCTTGTGGACATTAACCAGACCTCTGGCTCTTGGTTTTCCCAAGTCTTGCCGCTCCATGGCCAGACAGTGACTCTATTTCCATTCAGCAACTCCTACTTCCCAGCACAGAGGCCCACACTGTCCCCTGCGTTGCTCAGGCTCTGGTTAGGAGTCAGTTTGCGGGGGCTGAGCAAGGTCACAGTAGCTCTCACTTGTCCTCTCTGTTGTGCAATCGCTTATCCATTCCTTCACAGTAGTCTCAAGCCCCCACTTCTTCCTTGAAGTCGTTCTGAACCCCTCCAGAGTACACTTGATCTTCCTCTGTGTGAGGAGCCATCTTAGATATGTCTCAGATGGGGCCACGGGTGCTGTCTGCCGACTATACCTGGAAGTCCCTGAGATCAGAGACCCTGCACTCTCGCGCGTCTTCAGCCTTCTCAGGGGTTTGGGGTGAAGGCTGCACACCATTTGATAGGCTGAAATTCCCTGACAGTGGCTCCTGCTCCTGAAACAGAAGGAAACCATGGACGCTACGATCTTTAGGAAGCTCCCTGAGCTTCACCTGCCTTTCCTCCTTTACTCTGTGATAGACAGAATTCTGAGATGCTCCCCTAAAATCCTGGGCTCTGGGGTACACATACCTTCTTCTGTCCATTCAGTCAACCTGTAATCTAGGTGTTGCAGTGAAGGGATTTTACAGAAGTAATTAAGTTCCCAAATCTGTTGACCTTAAAATAGGGAGATTTTCTGTGTGGGTTTAACTTAGTCACATGATATTTGGAAACCTGGGTATAGTTAGGTCAAAGACAGGAGAAGTCAGAGAGTCAAAGCCAGGGAGGCAATGGCCAAGAGAGAACTTCTCTGCTGCTGGCTTTGGAGATGGTGGGAGCCCACATGGCAACTCCAGGCACTGCCAGCCAGCAGGGAAATGGGGATCTGGATGAGCTCTGAGGTGGATGTTTCCCCGGAATTTCTAGCAAAGATCCCTGCGATGCCTTGCCTAGGTCTCTTGTCTATAGAGCTGGGTGCTAATAAATAAGTATTGTTTTAAGCCACTCAATTTCTGACAGTTTGCTCTACAGCAATAGAAAACTAATAAATCCCCTGAACACTGAAAAGGGGACTCTAAGGTAAACACATGTCCTGCCTTAGTTATATCTTTCACGATAGGGTCAATGTCCAGAAACTTCCCTTTGAAAAGTCTCACCTTCTAAGAACTGTTCCGTTGGTCCAACCATTTATTGATTGATTACCTGCTCAGTGCTCAAAGAGCAGGAAGGTTACCAAGCTCTGGTGCACCGTGACATTTTTACTGGAATTTTAGACTCTTGTTTTGGGAATTCAAAATTTATGGGGTTGTGACCCACCAGCTGAATTTTTGGAATCTTAGACATCAAAGAGGAAAACGGGATTGGATTAATCTTAATCTTATAATTATCATCCTTTTGGTAGCTCTTTTCCCTCCTTGCCTGGCACTTAGTAGGTGTTGCATAAATCTTTGGCGAATGAGTTAATGTCTGGGCAGCTTTGTTGCTTCTGGAGTCTTCCTCCCCAGAGGAGAGATTACCTACATCCTTCATCATTTAGCTTCCAACAGAGAAAGTATGTGTTGAGAGCAAGCCGACCCCAAGGCTGAAAGCAAATCTGAATAAGAGAGATGTCTTGGCTAGCAGGCTTCATCATTCTCTGATTTAAGGGTTTATGCCAATTTAGAAACTTGACAAAAAGTCCTGTTGGTGCTTACTGTGTGTAAGAGCCATTCTGGCAGGCAGAGGACTTTTTAGATATTTCATTCCACTGCTTTACACATCTCAAGGGTGGCTGGGTAGGTGGAGGGTGCTGGTGTTACCAGAACCTGTCAGAATGGGATCAGGAAGCCAGGCTGCAGCATCAAGTTGCTATTGTGCTTGTTAAAAGTCTAACCAAGGCACGGAGAAATGGGAGCAGGCCAGCTGGCATGATGGATGGTCATTGAACTTGGAGAAAAAGAGCTATTCTCTTTCTCCAGAGAAGGAGGGAAAAATCTACTCTACTTTAGAAATAAAACACTCTGCACAGGGTATTTGCACCAGAGCCAAAGTTATGGGACTTTATATATCTTATTTGGTTTTATTTATTATATAATATATAATGTAAACATAAATTATACATCAAGTATTATATATTGTACTTTTTTGGAGCACATGATATATGCAGAAGGAACAAAGCTTTCTGGGAAATGTATGTGTCTTTCTATATGCTGCCATTCTGAAGGATTAAATATCATGTTGAAATGACAGCTGCATATTTTCTATATTTAAAAGACAGCTGATAGGTTGTCAGTTTTTCAAGTTCAAGTTTGTCTTGACAGGGTTGGCAAATAGGTCTCCTTGG
This sequence comes from Perodicticus potto, assembly GCA_963574655.1. NCBI lineage: Eukaryota > Metazoa > Chordata > Mammalia > Primates > Lorisidae > Perodicticus > Perodicticus potto. The sequence goes on from CAUYRH010123110.1 coordinate 16,089, forward strand.
TGATTCAAGGTTGCTGTCTCGAGAACAAAGGAAACTTCTATAGGAACAAACTGTTTTTCTTCTTAGACCTTAGAGAGTCATTATTGAATCTCTTGCAAGCCCACTTCCTCCGGGAAGCCTGCCTGGACTGGCTTTATCCAGCTTTAATCACTCCTGCAAATGTTGACATTTCATTTGGTGGTTAATTCATGAAGTGTTTATGAAACGTAATTGTGTGTATAATATCATTTGCACCATAGCACCTTTCAAGGAGCTTAATATTTCTCTAGTTGGGACATGAAAATTTAGAGGGGGAGCCTTGGAGAAGCCTAAAAATACCACTTGATTCAGGGGCTAGGGCAGTGGCTGTTTATAAAGCAAGCTTATATGTTACCAGAATTATTAATAAGAGGGTTGACTGGACTTCTCTCCAGGGATGTGGCCTACATCCCTCGATATTCACTGTGGGGCCCATGGACCAGCAGCATCAGCACCAACAGGGAAATTGTAAAATGCAGAGTGCTGGGCCATACCTGCCCCGAATGAGTTATAATCTCACAGTAAGCAGACCTCTGGGGTACCTACACCCTAACGTCAAGGGCTGAGCAGCACTAATCTACAATAGTGGAAGGGATTCTTTAACTCAAAGCCTAGAAAAGGATGAATTAAGAATGACTAACCTCACCCGCTGAGATGAGAGTTGTCCATCGCTTGTGTAGTTGTAACTATACAACTATACTTAACACTTCTGCATAAGAAACTTCCAATTATTTTTAAGAAGAAACTTAAACCTGGCTTTCACCCTCCATTTGCAACGTTGTGAAAATTTTAATCTCAGTAACATTTTTTTTTGGTGGGGGGGACTTCCTCTTTCCCGTGTTGTATCAAAATTCAAGAAGCATATAGGGACTCAGAAATGAGGCATTGGGAACTTTGTTCAGAGAACTTACTGTTGTTCCTTCTGTTCTATGATCCAGCTGCCAAGAGGATCAGAGGGTCAGAGGGTTGGGGCCAGCCAGACAAGGGGCCGGCCTTTACGATTTCATCTCCGTTCCTCGTGATGTCATCAGGATGAGGGTTTCATTGTCCTCACTTTGCACACTTGCCAACATGATCAGTCCTTGTGATTTGGACTGGGATCTGCCATCTTCCAAAGGCCATGTTCTTTCCCTGAGCACTGAAGTGGTATTTTAAAATAGGACACCCTCCTTCAGGGGGTTTGTTTTGGACCATCAGGAGTGGGGGAGAGAAGAAAAGATGATACCAAGTCTGGTAGTTTCGCTTTTAGGCCACCCAGCAGCTTTTGGATTCTTTTCTTGTTTGGAGAATTGCCCTCTTTTGGAGTGTGTTTCCCCAAGGTTGTGGTCAGAAACTTCCTTTCCTTGAATCCCTTGCAGCCAGGATACAGTATGTGACCTGGGCTGCACCCATCTCATGCACTGACAGAGAGTGATTGCAACAAGCAACAGCCACATGGCATGTCCTTGGAGACCGGGCCATTGTATGACAAGTGGCATTGAGAGAACAAAGAAAGGAGAACTAAGGTCAGCATTTGAGGCCAGATGTTGGCAGCATCTCTGCATTGGTGCAGTTTGGGGGGATAACCTGATGTGATTCTCTGGCCTCCTGGGTGTCATGGGAAATAACTAATAATCTTATTTCCATTTGAAATTGAATTGAGCTTTATTGTTTGCACTAAGTGCTCTGTGCATTCAGAAAACAGGTAATAGAAAAATTGGGGGGTGGGTCCCAGAAGGGAGCAATGAATGTGGATTTAGATCAAAAAGCAGACAGGGTATAGAGGAAGATAATAGCTAGGCTGAAGGAGGCAGGCTACATATGGGAGGCAATCGGGAGCCACAAAAGGCTTTTGAGAAGAGGAATGGCAGGAAGGGGTGCAAAAGGACTGATATGGCCATGGTGTGTGTTGCTGGCAGGCAGGTGTAGAAGTGGCTGCGGCTTCTGATGGCTGTGCATGGACAGGATTGGGCAGGAAGGATCCTAAAGGTGGTAGTTGTCAACCCTGGTAAGTGTTTCAGTTGCCTGTGGAGCGCTAGACAATGCCTCACCCCAGCCCATTGAGGAGGAAGGAGGTGGGGCCCTGGGCACTGGTATTGTTTTAAGCCTGCAGGTGGTTCCAAGGTGCAGTCATGCCTGGGAATGAGGAAGAGGGAGTTGGAAAGGCAAGCTGGGACTGGCTGGGACACCTTGAATTTGGTGGCTGTGCCAAGTTTTTTTGACCACCAAACCTGACCCTGAGTTATCTCAGAAATAAAAAAAGGAATTTATTGAAAGTATGCAGGATAGGTCACAGAGTGCAAAGAAAGGGTACAGAACCAAACTGTTCAGGGATCTGGGGAGTGGAAATCCACAGACAACCGGTTTAGGGCCCATCTTCAAGGGGACAGCAGCTTCAGGCATCAGCCCATACTTGCTGTCTTTCCAGTCTGGAAGGAGACTCGTAGCAGACTAGCAAGGATTGTTTATCCAGCCCCTGTGAGCCTGAGATTCGGGTGGGTGATGTATGGTGACATCAGGACCGCATGTAGTGAGAGGCTTGGTCCCCAAAGGAGAGCCGTGCTGTTCCCAGGGGAGACGGGGCAGAAGTAAGAGATGGCCCTAAAGGGGCCTTATGGAGCCTGGTGTTTGGTGAGGAATGTGTCATCCTTGTGTTTTTCTATGCAGACTTTTCCCAGTCTCTCTTCTCTGTGCGGTCACCCTCTGTCCCACCCCCTGCCCCTGGCTGAGTTCTGGGTGCCTTGCCCAGGGGTCCAGACCAATGAGCGACAGGGAGCAGCAGCAGAGCCTCCCACTTCTGAAGTGCTGCTGCCGGGAGCTGATTAAGGCCAAATCCTCGGGGCGTGTCTCCCTCCTGGGAACCTGACTCATTCACCCAGGTCACTGACCAAATATCAGATTGCAACTTTTCCTCTCCACAAAATCAGGTTGTATTTGAACCTTGGCCTGGAAAACAAAGGTCTGTGGCTGTGCTTCGGGGTCAGATGCGCCATCCACTTCTAGCAACGGGCAATTTCCATGCGATGTTGGCAGTAAGCCAGGACTCCTTGTTTCAGATGTAAAATTCCACCTTTGATGTCAAGGATACTTACCGTAGAAACATAGGAATAAATGAGGTGTATTCATTGCCTTCTAAAAATCCAAAAAGTCATTTGAGAAAAAAACCTCTAGTCATTTGTAAAAGGTTTTGTTCAGAAACTGTTTGCATTTCACATTAGAAGGCTGATTGACTTTTTATTTTTATATCAACTAGACTTTATCACTGGGGTGGTTATTTTCTGTCCCTGTAAGTTAGGAGACAACAAGACAGCTGTTCTCTAAAGCAGTTCTCCAGAGTAATCACTTCTCTTGGTGTGTTCTGAATGGGAGCCACTATTTATCCGGAGAGCATTCCCTGGCCCTGAGATCCACGGAGAGGCTCTAGCACGCACAGACTTCACATCAGTGTGTGGGGTCCTGAGTATGTGGTGCTGTGTCTTAGGTGGCACGAGTGATGTCAAGGGGACTGTGTGGCTGCCTTAGAAAATTACCACACACCTGATGACTTAAAATAACAGAAATTTATTTTCTCATAGTTTTAGAGGCCAGAAGTCCAAAATTGGTTTTACTGGCCAAAATCAAGCTTTTAGGAGGACCTTACACCTTCTGGAGGCTCTCAGAGAGAATGCATTTTTTGACTCTTACTGTTTCCATGGTTTGGGGCCAGTATACTAGGCCAGTATCTTCAAATCTCCCCACGCTCTGTCTTGAGGCATCGTCCCCTCTGTCTCAGTCCATCTGGGCTGCTGTAGCAGGGTATCATAGACTGTAGTTTATAAACAACAGAAATTTATTTCATAGGATTCTGGAGGCTGGGAAGTCCAAGATCAAGGCACTGGCAGGTTCAGTGTCTGGTGAGGGCCACTTTCAGATTACAAACTGCTGACTTCTTGCTGTGTCCTCACATGCTGAGAGAAGCCAGCCAGTTCTCTGGGGCCTCTTTTATAAGGGCACTAATCCCATTTTGAGGGCTCCAACATCATGACCTAATTACCAAATAGGTTTCTAGCATATGAATTTGGGGAGATACAAACATTCAAACCTAAGTATCCTCTGTGTATATCAACTCTCTGGTTCTCTCTTCTAAGTACATATGGGATGGAATTTAGGGCCCACTTTGATAATTCAGGATAATTAAGATTATCCTGATCAAGATCAGCTCTGCCTTAAGATCCTTAGCTTAATCACATCTGCTAAGACCCTTTTCTTTATCAGATAACATTTATGGAATCCGGCGATTAAGACCTGACATTTCGGGGGGGGCATTTTTCAGCCTACTATAGGTAGCAGAAATATTAGAAAGTATGAATTTAATGTGGTCCACAAGCGTAGTGTACGAACAGACACTGCATAGTACAGAGGTATATCTGTCTCAATCTCCTTTCCATTACCTACAAGTGTGTGTGACTTTGGGTAAATTACTCAGAGCTCAGAACCTCAGTTTTATCATTTTTACATTGGGCGTAAACCAATGCCAAGGAGTGATTTGAGCATTCGGTGAGAAGTGTGTGGAGCCCTCCGGCACAGTGCATGTAGAGGGGCTTAACAAAAGCTCTAATAGGGCCTTGAACCACACAGTTCTGAACTGTACAGATCTACTTATACACAAACTTTATTCAGTAAATATATTGGAAAAATTTTTGAGGATTTGTGACAGTTCGAGAAAACTTATAAACTGCATAGCCTAGGAAGAGCAAAACAAAAATTAAGAAAAAGATATGCTGTGAGGGCATCAAATATATGTAGATGCTAGTCTATTTCATCATTTAGTACTGTAATTATATAAATCTCTTATGAAAATTAAAGTTTACTAAAACTTACAAACACAGATTGTGCATAGTGCCTTTGCACTGGAGAGGAATACATACAAATGTAAAGATACGATAGTAAATCATAATTGCATAATATTAAGTGTAGTATCATAGCCACCTCCTATTGCTGTTGCAGTGAGCTCAGGTGTTCTGAATGTCCACCTAAAACTCTGTGCAATGCTAATCATCTCGGCATGAGCAGTTGGTCTCTCCGGCAAATTGCCTATCATAGTAAAAAATGATCTCTCTTGTGGTTCTGGAATATTTTTCATCATGTTTAGTGCAATACTGTGAGCTTTCAGTAACACCAGGGGACCCATGCAAAGAGCCACTAGTAATGTTCGGAGTCCTCCAAAGAAGCAGAGAAAGTCATGATGTTACAAGAAAAAGTTGGATTGCTTGATATGTGCCATAAATTGAGTTCTGCACCTGTGGTTTCACCTTGCTGCCATTTCAAGGTAAATGAATCCAGCATAAAGACTATTGTAAAAAAAACAAAAAGAAATTTGTGAAGCTGTCACTCCAGCTACACTAGCAGGTACCAAACCTCACACTTTTTTTGTAGAAGACATTCTCTTATATTGAAAATTCAGCTTTTATGTGGGTGCAGGGTTAAAGCTTACTTATAAACTCTACTATGATTTTAGAAAAAGGGAGGTCATTATATAGTAACTTAAAGCAAAAGGAAGGTGGAAGATCTAAAGTAGAAGAATTTAATGCCAGCAAAGGATGGTTTGATAATTTTACAAAGAAGTTTGGTTTTAAAAAAGGTCAAGATAATAGGAGAAGCAGCTTCCACTAATCAAGAGGCAGTAGATGAGTTCCAATGCCATTAAGAAAATAATTGAGGAGAAAAGATATCTTATCAAATAGATTTTTAATGGAAATAAAAGTGCCCTGTTCTGGAAAAAAATGCCACAAAGGATATTTATTGGTAAGGAAGAAAAACAAGCATCAGGATTTAAGGCAGGAAGGGATAGGCTAACTCCAGTGTTTTGTGCAAATGCAGTTGGGTTTACCATCTGGAGTTCCCTGATCTATAAAGTTGCTAACTGTAGAGCCTGGAGGGAAAAGATAAACATCAGCTGCCAGTCTTTTGGTTGTACAAAAAGAAGACCTAGACAATGAGAAATCTTTCTGTATTGGTTCTATTGCTGATTTTTTTCCTGAGTCAAGAGGTAGCTTGCCAGTCAGGAACTGTCTTTTGATATTAGACAATGCCCCTGGCCATCCAAAACCCCTTTATTGCAACACTGAAGGCATGACATGGTCTACTTGCCCCACCCCCCGCCCCAATGTCTCTAATACAGCCTCCAGTTCAGGGGTCATGGGACCTTTAAGGCTCATTGTACACAGTACTGTATGAAAAGGATTATTGACCGAGCACAGTGGCTCACCCCTGTAATCCTAGCACTCTGGGAGGCCAAGGATAGTGGCTTGCTTGAGCTTAGGAGTTCAAGACCAGCCTGAGCAAGAGCGAGACCCCGGCTATAAAAATAACTGGGCATTGTAGCGAGTGCCTGTACTCCCAGCTACTCTGGAGGCTGAGGCAAGAGGATCTCTTGAGCCCAAGAGTTTGAGGGTGCTGTAAGCTATGACACCATAGCATTCTACTGAGGGTGACAGAATGAGACTCTGTCTCAAAAAAAAAAAAAAAAAAGAAAGAAAAGGAATGCCAATGTTATGGAAAAGAACATCATGAAAGTGAGGGCGGATTATACCATGGAAGATGCTGTTGTTACAGAAAAAAACTATGAAAGCCATTGAGCCACAAACAATAAGTTCTTGGTGGAGAAAACTGTATCCAGATGTTGTACATGACTTCACAGGACTTAGGACAGAGCCAGTGAAGGAACTCATGAAAAAGATTATAAATATAGCAAAAAAGAAAAATGCAGGAGTGATATAGATCTTGGAGAAATTCAAGAGCTCATAGATATGACAGCGAAGGAATTAATAGATGACTTGATGGAGGTGGGTCCTTCTGAACCGGTGCCAGATGACAAGGAAGCAAATCAAAAGATGGTAAATAGGGCATTAGATAGCGTGGCAGAGGATTCCAGTTATTCAAGTCTGCTTTTGACTTCCTTTACAATAAGCACCCTTCTTTGATACCAGCACTGAAACTGAAGCAAGTGGTGGCAGAAAGATTGGCACCATATAAAAAAAATTTTAGAGAAATGGAAAAGTAAAACAAAACAAAAAATCAGGAAAATTAGGAAGTATTTCTGTAAAATTACACAGAGTATTCCTGCCTGTCCTGGCTCCCCTTCCACCTCCTCCAGCTCTTCCCCTCTGCCAGCCAGAGACAGCAAGACCGACCCCTCCCCTTCCTTCTCTCCTCAGTCTGTGAAGTTCAATGTGAAGACCATGAGGGTGAAGGCCTTTATGACGAATCATCCACTTGACAAGTGGTAGATCTATTTTCTCTGCCTATGGTTTCTTTAATAACATTTTCTTTTCTCTAGCTTACTTTATTGTAAAAATATGGTATATAATACACATAGCATCCAAAATATGTGTTAATTGACAGTTGTGTCATTAGAAAGGCTTCCAGTGCACAGTAGGTTATTAGTAGTTAATTTTGCAAGGGAGTGAAGGTTTTACAAGGATTTTTGACTCACACTCACAGTGGAGGGTTATTGTTCAAGGGTCAGCTGTGTAGTTCCCTGCAGTGGCCTTGTGATGTTACAGGAAGAATTTTGGTTGAGGACTCAAGAGAACTCGATTTTAGTCCTTGCTGGCCCAGTGACTCAGGCCATTTTGAGCAAATCTCAATCTATTTCCTGTTCCATGTGAAGCATGAAGGGGGTGAACTTGAGGAATTTGTCTCAAAAATCCCCATAGCAATAACACAGGAAGGGAAGCTGGTCTTAAGCACTCCATGGAGTAGAAAGTCTGTGAAGTTTTCTCTATGTTGTGAAGACACATGGACATCTACCTTTCATTCCATTATGTGTTGTTGCCTGATGCAATATACAAATGTTTCAAGTTCATTTTCAGAAGGTAAAAGTGTCAGCTCAGGGAAGGTGATTCATGATGGCTTGGGGATCTTCTGGAATACTCTCAGGTGGCCCCAGCTATGTGCTCATTCCAGAGAGAGAGGTTTAAGCCTAGAGGCTCCCTGAGTCCCTATACTATGCAATTATTTGCCTTTGACCTTTGTTGTAAGAGAAGTTACTCCAGCTCCAGGCCCCAGAAGCCCATGCTGGGCGGGAGCTTATAAATTACTGCGTTGATGTTTTCTTCACACACCTGTAAGGCCAAGGCATTATTGGCCGTGGCAATCAATATATCAAAGTGAATTTTTGGAAGAGTGTCATCAAGCCGAGCTTCATTTCCAAAAACACACGCACAAAAACTCAGCCTGAGGGAGGGAAAGATGACTTTCACTGTGAAATAAACAGCTGATGGCTTAGAGGTGTGGGCCACCGTGGTAACCAATTGCTCCCAGAATCCACATTTTTGAGGCCGGTTAAAACTTGAGGCACTGAAATCATGTTCTCTTCATTTTGCTCATTTTAGTAATAATAATGAGAACGTTAAAATGACATTCTGAATTTATATCGCACTTGTCTGTGAGGTGCTCTCAGCACTTTACAATGTCCTACCAGTCCTCATCACGTATCCGGGAAATGTTGGTAGCAGGTAATATTCGGCATTATTATATTCAGCTTAGTGAGGACCTTTCCCCCCCAGCTGGAAGAAATTTTGATGATGTGGGTTAGTGCTGGCTTGTAGGCAAAGAAGAGGGTGGAAATTTGGGGTGCTAGTTTAGTTCTTCTGCTTGGTCCTTTTCTCTGTGCCTCAGTTTCCATCATCCAAGTGGGATAGCAGTAGGGTGTCTCCTCACCTTTCAGCACCGATACATGGGTGAATGCGAGTATTAATCATATTACCTAACACTTTTCTTGAGTACTTGCTACGTGCCAGCTGTTCTAAAAGCTTTTCATATACAGGCAGTGCCCGACCTACAAACATCTAACTTATGTACACGTCGCGCTTACAGATGGGGGTTATTATGGGTAATTGGTAGATGCACCGACTTACATACAAATTCAGCTTAACAACAAACTTACAGAAACTGTCTTGTTCCTAACTGAGGGAATGCCTATGTTCATTCACTAAATTCTCACAAAAGCCCTATGCGGAAAGCACAGTTCAGCAAGTTGAAACACAGAGAGTTTAAGGAACTTGCCTCAGATAACACAGCGGTTAAGAGGCGGGGGTGGATCTGAGCCAGGCGAGCCGGCTATAGAGCTCTTGGTATTAACCACTTTGTTAGCGTTTCTTGAGCTTTTCTGTTGCAGCACAGCGCGCACACACAAAGCAGACACAAGCTTCACTAAACAACATTTACCCATCCTTACCTCAGAATGTGAAATGCGTTTTGATATTTTCTGTTCTATTCATTTCATTAATCAAAATGTTAGTCTTGATCCAGTAAATTGATTTTATAATCTGAATAAGAAGGTTTGCAATACACCATACTCATTTGTAGATGCTGCTGGGCGAGAGTTTGAGAAGAGAGGTGCAGGGTGTGTGTGTGATTGGCAGGGGGAGGGTATTGGAGACCACAAAGTGTGAAGTGTGAAGCGTGGGCCCTGGCTCTGCCCCTACGGTGTCACCTCCTGGGACAGTGTTTTGGTCAGAAAGAGCATGTCCAGGTCTGTGGGCAAGATTGGGCAGCGGCTGCCTCATCCTTCCTGCTTTGCGCTGAATGGGTCTCTGGGAGTCTCCTCAGCCTGTGTGTCTGGGTTCAGTTATTAGTTATACCCAGGGATTTACTGACCAGACATCATGTGCCGGGGACTGTGTAAGGACCAGGCTATGTCTGGAGAAGGTGAGGGGGATGATCTTTGACTGCCGGGAAAATGCAAGCCACCAGGAAGGATGGTAGATATGAAGGGAGAACCAGGGGAAGGTGAATAGATTTTAGAACTACACAGCCTCTCCCAGTAATGTGACTTTGGAAAAAACCTTGACCACTTAGAGCCTATCTCTAATTGAGGTTTGAGTAAGCTAGTGGTGGGGAAAGTGTTCAGTGAACCATGAGGTGTTACAGAGTTGGTAGTTAGAGGTTAGGTTGCCATCCACAGTATTGCCACACAGGAGAGCTGGCACACCGGGAGCCTTGGGGGCTCAGGGAAGGCCCGGGCGTGCTGCAGTAGTCACCTAAGCCCTCCTGAAGGAGGCAGCAACTGCACTTCATCTGCAGGGGCATCTTCAGTTCCACAAGGATTCCAGTTGTACTTGGAGGTGGAGACAAACAGATGTGCAAGGTCCAGCAGTCATGCAGGAACCTGCTGTGGGTTAGCTCGGGATCCATCTGAAGGATCCTGATCTGTTTTCGTAATTTTTGTTAAGAGACTAGATCTTGAAATGTTGTCTGAGCTGGCCTTGAATGCCTGTGCTTAAGTGATCATTCCCACCTTAGCCTCCCATAGGCACGTGCCACTGTGCCAGTTGCTTTTATAAGTTTTACATGCTCTGGAGGCCTGAGGTCCCTGGCAACAGCCACTTAATTCCCCTAGGTCAGGGGTCAGCAAATTACACACAGGCAAGTGCTGTTTCTGGACAACTCATGATTCCTGTAATATATTTAAAGTGTTGTAGGAAAAAAAAGAAAAGAACATATGACAGGACTATGCTGTCCCATAAAGCCTAAAATATGTACCGTCTGGCCCTTTAAAAAAAAATTTGCAACTGGTGCCTTAAGCCCCAAAGTGTAAAATTCTTGTTTTAAGTTGAAGGCCTTACTTAATTCTGAATCATCCTCTACTCATTCTCCAGGCCCTTCTGTCACCCCCTGCAGGCGTGCAGAGCCCAAACACTGGAGAGAAAGGAAAAATATAGGCACAATCGTTCACTTCCTCCTATGTGGCTGTCAGGAATTCCCTGCTCCGCCATGGCACCACATTAATATGTAGCGCTGAGCATGTGTATGTTTAATTCTTATGACGTGTGGCGTGTCAGTGATTAGTGCCAAATGCCAAATTCTGGGCCCGAGCCCTGCTGTCATTTATAATAACATTCACAAGAACATTCCCTCAGGATACAGCTTTTTGTTTTTGCAATATAAATAAATAGCTTGGGAGGCCAAATTGCAAACACGATTTCTCATCATGCTCCACGTGGCTATTTGTAAGAAGCATATGATGTGAAATTTGATCTAAATCAACAGTTAAACTTGGAAAAATCACAACATAGTCAAGTCCACCGTTTATTTCAAAAATCAACAGAAAATCAGAGGTGAGTGTTGACTCTTTTCTTTTGTAGTAACAGTACCTTGACGACAGCCTAATGTGCAGCTCGAAATAAAGGTATTGAGGGTAGAAATGGCCTTTCAGGTGTCACTAAGGCAATATGCCGAGAGGCCCTCGGCAAATGGCTGTGAAGGACAGATTACTTTAACAGCTCTGTTGAGAAAGACGGCTCAGAGACGGCTCTACTTGACAATGGTGAGACTTTTGTTACAGGAAAATTAGATGCCTTTGGATAGGTTTGAAATCCTTCTTATCTTTCCCATATAGCAAAAAGCTGTCACTTAGAAAAAAAACAGAAAGTTGAGCGAGCACTCTGATTGAATGCTTTCCAGAGAAATATGATCGTTTGGGGGAGAAATTCTTTAATTTTCTTTGGATGATTTTGTGGAGGCTCATTCCTGACATGGTTCCATTCCAATACTAGTTTAGATGGCTCTGAAGGGAGAAGTGATATATTTCTTTTAATCTTACAGAACACAGAATGATTGGTCTTTTCCTTGAGTCGCCAGGGGCTAGTGGTGACTAGGACGCATTCTGTTTGCTGGGCCCAGTGTTCGGTGTGTGTGCGTGTTAAGGAATGTCACTGGACAGTTCAGGCTTTGCCCAGCTGGCCACAGCATGCCCACTTCCTGTGGTGCTACACCAGGCTGCATCACACATTTGTCAACTAAGAGATTGGAGTTCAAGATGCACAGTCAGTTTGTGGGTGGCACCAAAAGATGACATACCTATTTATCTCCATCCTACGTTGTAACCTTGTGACCTGCCACAAAGGTGTGTGCATAGCAGGTGACTCCCTGAAGTGCAGCCCTGCTCCTAGAGAACCATCTCAACGTACCCCTGTGCTGAACCTCAGCCTTCTGCACAAGACAGAGTCCTTTTCTTGCTGGTGCAACCACTGGAAGGAATGTTGAAGAGCTAGTGACAGTTTTTTTTCTTTTTCTTTGAGACAGGGTCTCTTGCTTTTTCTCCCAGGCTAGAGTCCTACAGCCTCAGCCTAGCTCACAGCAGCCTCAAACTCCCCGGCTCAAGCAATCCTCCTGCCTCAGCCTCCTGAGTAGCTGGGCCTATAGGTGCCTAATACCACACCCGGCTAACAGTGACAGTTTTCTGACACTGTTAAGTATAGTGTGTTCTGTTGTTACAGACAGATTTGAAAAACCCCTTTCGTCTGCCCCCCACAATAGCCTGAACTGTGGTTCTGGGCTAAACTAGAATGAGGAGGCAGTGACTTGAGAACATGGCCCTAGAGCTGGACCACTAGGCTCCAGTCCTCGTTCTATCCCTTCCTAGGGATGTGAGCTGAGACTCAGGGCAGCTTTTTAGGGAAAGGACAAGGTGAGTTGGGTGATAGATTGAAAGAAGAAAAGAAGAGCAATTGGAAGTGCCCTTTGGCATCCCAGGAGTCGATGAGTGAATGCCAACCCAGGGCTGGGATTAAGGAGTTGGTAGAAATGGGCAAGAGATCCGCTAGTTAGCAAAGTTGGAAACCACTGATGTTGGGGTCAATGCAGAAGGAAGGAGCACAGCTAGAGCTCTTTAGAGGATGTCCTTGTTTGAAACTTTTTCAATCACTATGATTTTTTAAAAAATGAATGTCAAGGTTGTCATTACAAAAAAAGTCAAAAGAGGCTAATGGGGCTTAGTTGCAGCTGGCCCTGGGAAGGGTATGAGAGGCACATACACTTTGAGTAGGACAAGACTTTCAGCAGCTTTGGGGGATCAGAGCACTCCTAGGTAACATTGCATCTGGCCTGTTCTCCCCCGTGCTCCTGAAGGATGCCCTGCTCTGCTATTCTTCTATGTGAGGAGAGGCCTTGGCCAGCAGAAATTACTGTGGAAGCTAATAGCCCAGGCAGGCTAACCATTATCCACGCCCATGAGAGGCCTGCCTTGAGAGACAGTTGCTTCTCTTTATTCCTTGATTCTTTCTGCAAAGAAGCATAGTGTGCTTGCGACATGCTAGCCTCTGCTCTGGGTTCAAAGTGAAGGCAATAGCCCCACCTCCTCCCTTGGGCACTTTCTACAAGCTTCCAGGAATGGAAATGAGACCTGGATACAAGCAAGTAGGAGACAAAGCTCTGTGGGGCATCAGTCTAGGCAGACAGTTCCCTGCGCACAGATACGTGACATTCCAAATGTTAATTTAGTTTATAAACTTTTGGTTTAGTAACCAGATTTGGTTTTTTAGTACATTTCCACATGCATTTTTTGAGATAGCAAATGCTTTTTGAGCACCTACCATGGAAATAACTAAGGATGCCAGGAAAAATAAGACTTTGAATCTCCTTCAAATCAGGGAGATCTCTGTACTTAACAAACCAAGGCAATGATACCAGGCTTGGTGCTGTGACTGGAAGTTAAGGGCTTCGGGAAGGGACCTAGTGAATAGAATGATTAACACAACTAATTTACTTACTTTTTTTCCTTCCCCTTCTCTGTCCCTCTCAAGCTTCCATTTCTTTCACTTAGTTATTATCTTAGGTGCTAGGAGGAAAGCAATTGGTTCAACTAACTTAAATTTCTTTTCTTTTCTTTTTTTTTTTTTTTGAGACAGAGCCTCAAGCTGTCACCCTGGGTAGAGTGCTATGGCATCACAGCTCACAGCAACCTCTAATTCCTGGGCTCAAGCGAGTCT
>CAUYRH010123119.1:0-24888 GCA_963574655.1 Perodicticus potto
AATTCCTGGGCTCAAGCGAGTCTCCTGCCTCTGTGTCCCAAGTAGCTGGGACTACAGGCGCCCAACACAACGCCCAGCCATTTTTTGGTTGCAGCCGTCATTGTTGTTTGGCAGGCCTGGGTTGGATTCGAACCTGCCAGCTCAGGTGTACATGGCTGGCGCCTTAGCCGCTTGAGCCACAGGTGCCGAGCCCTAGAAGCCTATTTTTAAAAATTTCACCCATGGTGAGAAACTTCCTCCATTTCAGAGTCATTAACTCCTAAAAGGCCTATGGCACTAACTTTAATAGGATAATTCTACTTTGAGAATGACTTTTTTTTTTCCTCTCTGATTTGCATTATTTTGTTTTCTAAAAATAGGGGCCAGGATTCACCTTTTTCTCTATGTGATAACACTTCTTTTTATGTGTTATATATATGTATGCTACATGTTTAATGATCTTAGATAATTAAGTTACCTTAATTTCGTATTTCATTAGTCTGAAATGTTGGTTTTGAAAAAATAGAAAGCGACATGGAGTAATGTAAAAAGTACCAAGGCAATAAAGAGGAGACCCGAGCTCTATCAGGTGATGAATTGTCTAATATAGCTTGGGACAAGTATAAAATCTATAGGGACTTCAGAGGCTTCACTTGTAAATTTAGAGAAGAAAGGTGCCTGGCCAGGTGGGATGGCTCACACCTGAAATCCCAGCACTTTGGGAGATCTAGGTGGGTGGATCTCTTGAGCTCAGGAGTCTGAGACCAGCCTGAGCCAGAGTGAGACACTTTGGTTCTAAAAATAGCCGGGCGTTATGGCAGGCACCTGTAGTCCCAGCTATAGGTAGCTGGGAGGCAGAGGCAAGAGGCTTTCTTGAGCCCAAGAGATTTTTCTTAAGTATGCATTTCTTTCTTTCTTCTTCTTTTTTTTTTTTAGGACAGAATTTCTTTCTTTTTTTTTTTTTTTTTGAGACAGACCTCAAGCTATCACCCTGGATAGAGTGCCGTGGCTTCACGGCTCACAGCAACCTCCAATTCCTGGGCTCAAACGAGTCTCCTGCCTCTGCCTCCCAAGTAGCTGGGACTACAAGTGCCCACCACAACGCCAGGCCATTTTTTGGTTGCAGCCATCATTGTTTGGCGGGCCCGGGCTGGATTCGAACCCGCCAGCTCAGGTGTACGTGGCTGGCGCCTTAGCCCAATGAGCCACAGGCGCCGAGCCAGTACAGAATTTCAAGCTATTGCCCTGGGTAGAGTGCCGTGGTGTCATAGCTCACAGCAACCAGGTGGAGGTTGCTGTGAGCTATGACACCATGGTACTCTACCAAAAGTGACAAAGTAAGACTCTGTCTCAAAAAATAAAAAAAAGAAAAATGCTTTAAAGTACTGTCTGGTTCTAATGTTACAGGATAGTAAAATCTATCAAATAGTATTAGCTGCTTCCTTATAGTTCTCAAATAGAAAGACACATAGGTATATTATTAATATAAATGATGATAAACAGAAAAGATTACACCATTCTTCCCTATTTAAATGTTTGTAGAAGGAGATTCCATATAGAAGAAAAAAGCCTGGCACAGTAAGAAGGGAAAAGATTAGTAAGATCCAACAAGCAAAGAAACAATCAAATATGCAGGCTCAAGTGAATCATAGCAAATCTGGGGTAAACTACTGACAAAGGATGGCTTATTTTTCTGCTCCCTGCCTTTCCATTTAGGCATACCACTACCTGAAAAATACAGACTGCCCTCACTGACAATTAGTTATACACATAAGCAAATATGTCATTTTGTGAAGAAAAAACACTAACTAAAGCTAAGTAATGCCTTAGGTAGGCAGATGAAGCTCAGAGTAAAATCAAATTATCCAATATGTTAGCACTAATTCTTTTTTTTTTATACAAGGCATTTGACAAAGTTGCCACACATACTAGATGGAGAAATTTAAATCACTAAGTAAGCCCTACTGCTCCTGCTGCTGTATAACTACTGCTACTACTACCACCATTCACCATTACTATCTCTAACCTTAAATAAGAATTTCCTTTTTTTTTAAGACAGAGTCTCACTTTGTCACCTCCAGTAGAGTGCCCTAGTGTCATAGCTCACAGCCACCTCTAACTCTTAGGCTCAAACCATTTTTTTGCCTCAGCCTCCCAAGTAGCGGGGACTATAGGCACCCACCTCAATATCCAACTATTTTTAGAGATAGAGTCTCACTCTAGCTTAGGCTGGCCTTGAACTTGTGAACTCAGGTGATCTGTCCACTTTGACCTCCCAAAGTACTGAGATTAGAGGGGTGAGTTACCGCGTCTGGCCTTATATAGGATTTCTAACTGCCAGGAACTGGGCTAAGTTCTTCACATATATTAGCTAATTCTAATAACACCCTTGTTGAAATAATTAATCCCATTGTTCGTATGTGAAAACTGAGGTAGAGAAAGAAAAAGTAATTTACTCAAGGTCATACAGCAAGTGCCAGGGCCAGGACTCTATCACAGAGAGTCCGAGCTGGCCTGGGTGGGAATAGAATATGCCACCCTTGGTATATGTGGCTGGCACCGTAACCACTGTGCTACAGGTTATGAACCCTAAGCCTTCATTTTTAAGGAGATATTAAAGTCTGCATTTGACTTTCATATACTAAACAAAAATAACAGAATGCCAGAGTGGAGAAAGAAATATAGAGATTCTCCCCTGTACGTCTTTCCCTTACTACTCTCCCTAAATTTCTTGTACGAAAGGGTTATGGCAGACAAGAACCAACTAAGTTCATGTTCTTACCAGTGCACTTTGTTTATAAGGGACATGCTGCTAGGAGCAAGACCTCTACCATGTTCCTACAGAAAACAAAAAGTAATACAACCGAGACAAAAACTAAGTTACTGAGTCTATAAGAAAGACATTAATAACCACTCATTCTAACAAAATGTGTTTCAAAATAAATCCTGAAGCTTTACCCCTCTCCTCAATGTTCTTGTTTCTCTACTTACACTCACCATCATTTTCCATCTCAACGTCTTTTAAACCTGTGGTTCCCTAACCCCTGGGCCTTAGATCAGTCCAAGGCCTGTTAGAAACCACAATGCAGAGTTCTGCCTCCCTTCTTCCAAACCCTGACTCCCTGTTCGTGGAAAAACTGTCTTCCATGAAACTGGTCCCTGGTGCCAAAAAGGTTGGGGACCACTGATTTAAGTCATTTGCCTACTTTTATTCCTTCAGAGGTACCAAACTCCATGTTTCCCGATTACTATAGTTTACATGTGAAAATACACTACTAAACTCTGCAAAAGGGAAAAAGAACAAGGAGGAATGGCACAGCAAAAAGTGCAAAAAGTATCTACCAATATTCTGACAATAAGCAGTGACAAAAAATACAGGAAAAAATATTCATCAAATTATTAGAATTTTGATTAGTGATCATTTGCCAAATGACATTGAGTCTATATATCAACTCATTCTCTAAAAATGCAAACATTTGACCAGGCGCGGTGGCTCACACCTGTAATCCTAGCATGCTTGGGAGGCCAAGGTGGATGGACTTCCTGAGCTCACAGGTTCAAAAATGCAAACTTTTAATTACTGGTATTATTATTTTCAATTTTTTTTTTTTGAGACAAAATCTCACTATGTTGCCCTGGGTAGAGTGCCGTGGTGTCACAGCTCATAGCAATGTCAAACTCGTGGGCTTAAGAGATTCTCTTGCCTCAGCCTCCTAAGCAGCTGGGACTACAGGCGCCTGCCACAACACCGGCTATTTTTTGGTTGTAGTTGTCACTATTTGGGAGGCCCGGGCTGGATTCGAATGCGCCAGCTCCAGTGTATGTGGCTAGCACTCTAACAGCTGAGCTACAGGCGCCGACCCTATTCTTTTCAATTCTTAATTCTGAAAAAAATTAAAAAAACAAAAACCTTCATGTTTTAAGTAAAACTCTAGAATATTCAATAATGAAAATTTGTTCTTTAACTCTTTATTTAGAACAATGATAGATTATCTTTTAGAAATTCTGAGTTCTAATGTCAGTTCTGTAAAAAACTTAGTTGTGTAGGGCGGTGCCTGTGGCTCAGTGGGTGGGGTGCTGGCCCCAGCCAAACTGCAACAAAAAAACAAAACAGAACAAAACAAAAAACTTTGTTGTATAGGAAATTTATATTTCTTACCCAAGGGTTTTCAACTTTTTGATGAAAAAGGTGAACTAATGAAAGACAATGTAAATGATATAGTTTAGAGAAGACAAACTTTAAAGTCAGTCCTTAGTTTTGATCCCAGGTCTTCTACCTGATCAAGATATTCAGGTTACTTTTTGCTCATTCCCAGGTTCTTCACAGGTGAAATGGGTATAATATTACCTTGCTCAAGGGGATGCTGCGAGAATTAAATGAGAGGTGTGGTGCATGACATATACAGGTACCTCTGTGCCATGTATACCTTTCTCCAGCACTGCTAGGGAAGAAATTTATGTGGAAGTACAGAGCCTAGCCCATAGCAAGTATTACATAAATATTCATTTCCTTTCCTTTCGAATCTTCATCTAAGTTGGAGCATTTTATTATTGGCCAGTAGTCACACACCATCTAATGAAGTTGAAAATCCTATGAAAAATGTAAGTAACAGGAATCTAACTCACATATTTGACATATTCTTTCCACTGCTGCCACCACTGCATGGAGATGATAAACCAATTGTGTCCTGGTTGCAGACCATACCTGCTCTCTCGTTCTAACCATCCTCTGCACATATAAAAGAATTAGAAAATATCAAGTGAATTTATGTAAAACATATGACAATACCTACAAATTATCATGAGTTTTACGAAGAAAATACATGAAACAAATAGACATACTCCGGAGAGACCTCCACAATTTCAAATATCAAAACATTATTTCTATTGATAAGCTAACTTCAAAAGTCATAGAACACTATCAAGCATCAGACTGATATTTTCTATAATATCCTTTAATAAATTCCTCAGTATTTATTATATTTTACATAACATTACATTGTATTGTATTTTATATAAAATTTACCTTTTTAAAATGTAAAACCACAATTTTGGTAAATTTAAAGATGTGTACAACCATCTTCACAATCCAGTTTTAGAACACTTTAGAACATTTCCATTAACACAAAAGATCACCTGTGCCCATCTTTAGTCAATCCCTATTACTACCCTCAGTAATAGGAAATCACTAGTCTATTTTCTGTCCCTTATAGATTTGCCTTTTCTGAATTATTCATGTAAATGAGATGATACAACACATAGGTTTTTTACATTTGGCCTTTTTTAATTGCAGATAATGTTTTTGAGGTTCATCTATTATAGTAGGTATCAGCTGTTTGTGCTTTATTCCTCAACAGTATTCTATTACATGTATATACCACATTATGTTTACTTATCCAATAGCTAAAGAACACTTGAAACTGGCAGACCAGTATCCAAAGTGGCTGCACCATTTAATATTCCCATTGATAATGTAGAAGAATTCTAGTTTCCTCATATTCTTGCCCACATTTGTTATTGTCAAGTCTTTTCTACCATTCTAGTGGGTATGATGTTGCATTGTGATTTTTAAATAACTATTTTTGAGGTAAAAATAACATAACATGAAATTAATGATTTTAATACATAAAATCATACAGTTCAGTACATTTAGGACATTCAAAATGTTGTGGAACCACAACCTTTTATTTATTTTTATTTATTTCTTTTTGAGCCAGAGTATCACTTTTTCACCCTCAGTAGAGTGCTGTCACAGCTCACAGTAATCTCAAACTCTTGGGCTCAAGTGATCCTCTTGTCTCAGTTTTTTCATTTTTAGTAGGGACGGGGTCTCACTTTTGCTCAGGCTGGTCTCAAACTCCTGAACTCAAGCAATCCACCTGCCTCAAACCACAACCTTTTGAGGTCCAAAAATTTTCATATACCTCAATTAGTTATCCATTAAGCAGTTATTCCCTATTACCCATTTCCTCTAGCCTTGACAACTTCCAATCTGTGTCTATTTTGGATGTCTCATATAAATGGAATAATTCAATATGTGACCTTTTATATCTGGCTTCCTTCATTTAGCATATTCGTGAGGTTAATCCATCTTGTAGCATATATTCTTTTTTATAGCAGAATAATATTCCATGGTATGTGTATTCCATGTCTTGTTTATACATTCATCTGCTGATAGAAGTAAAGACTATTTCCACCTTTTGGATATTATGAACAGTAATATCCATATAAACATTGTGTTCAAGTATTTGAACATTGTCTTCAAGTATTTGTTTGAGTGATTGTTTTCAATTCTTTTGGGTATATTGTAGGGTTATATGGTAATTCTATGTTGAGGAACAAATTGTTTTCCACAGTGGGTGCACCATTTTACATTTCCACCAGGAATATTAAGGGTCCCAATTTCTCCACATCCTTACCAAAACTTTTCATTTTTTAAATTGTAACAATCCCAATGGGTGAGGAGTAGAATTTCATTGTGGTTTTAATTTGCATTTCCCTACTGACGAATTATGTTGAACAGCTCTGCATGTGCCCGGTGACCATCTGAACATCTCTGAAGAAATGTGTATTTGAATCCATTTTTAGCTGCCTATTTTTTAACTGGTTGTTTGCTTTTTGTTGTTATTATTTGGTTATTAGACCTTTATCAGATAAGTGATTTGCAAATACTATCTCTCATTAATGTAGGTTTTGTCTTTTCAGTTCTTTGATAATGCACAAAAGTTTTTACTTTTGATGAAATCCAATTTATATTTTCCTTTGGTTGTTCATGCTTTTAGTGCCACATCTAAGAATCCGTTGCAAAATCCAAATAACTTTTGAAGGAATAGTATCGTATTATTATACAATCTGCATTATTTTATATGTTCTGGAATGGAAATGAAAGTAAGAAATAAAAGTATTTTAGAATATTCCCATTTTGTAAAAATTTTAAATGTATCATAATAGGCATATATTTAAGTGAATATGTGAATATTAAACATGTCAACAGCAATATTTGTATATGCAGAGATTATGAATTTTGCTTAGCACTATTTTCTAATTTTTCTATAATAAATATGAATTTTTTTGTACTAGAGAAAACTGGCTATCTTTTATCTTATGTCTTTTTTACTTTAAAGAATTAAATTTAGAATTTAGAGCAATTTTATCATTAAATAGAATTTGATTTCTAAATTAGTCCAATCCTTTGTCTAAGGTTTTTTTAAAATAAAAATACATTACTATATATCCAATTTTTGGAGAAAGTTTTACTGTGATAATTACATTAAAGTGGGGCATGCTGTTACTTAGTAACAAATGTATTTCACAAGTTTGAAATTTCAACTACAGAATGAAAAATACCCAGGCTGAAACTGCAAATTTACCTAATGATTTGTCCTTCTTCTTCCGGAGTAGCTGGTCTTAACCCCAGAACTATGTGACACACCTATGGGGAAAAAACATTAAATCAAACTTTATTAATTGCCTAATATTTTGTATTTTTGAGATCCACTTTCTAGATGGGAATCTAAATTAGCAGCAGCATTTAACTGACAAATTACAATGATTCACCTGAATAAATTTTGATTCTAGCTGTGTGGTTTTTGTTTTTCTTTTTTAAAACAAACCACTCCAAAGGAGGCTAACATTCAAATCTTTAAGTAGAAAGAAAAGGGAGAAAATGGGGGAAAGGAAGAGAGACAGGGAGGGTAGAGTAAAAAGGAAGGAGAAAAGAAAAAAAAAGTAATTGTCATAATATTTCATTAAAATTTTGGGGGATGGAGGAGATAGGTTTCACTCTGTTGCCTGAGTTAAGAGCATAGTGGTACCATCATAGCTCACCACAAACTCAAATTACTAGGCTTATGCAATCTTCCTGCATCAGCCTCCTAAGTAGGCAGGAGTACTGGCATGTACCACCACACTGGGCTAATTTTTTCTATTAGTAGAGACAGGGTCTTGCTCTTGCTTAGGTGGTTTTGAACTCCTGATCTCAAGTGATCCTCCTGCCTTGGCCTCCGAGAATGCTGGGATTATAGGCGTAAGCCACCACTCCTAGTCCATATATATTTTAATATAAAGTATATTTCCATTGCAATAAAGTAACAACTGGATGGATGTTCCACAATGTATTTATCCAACTACTGTTGACAGGTATTCAGGTCATTTTTTGGTTTGGACTGTAATAAAGACTGCTTATAAGACCATACTTATATTTGTTTTGGTGCTCAGAAATCCATGTTTCTGTAGGGTATATACATCGGGTATATGTGACTTGCTGGATCACACATATATACATATCTAACATTCATAAATACTGCCAAACAATTTTCTAAGTGCTTGTAACAATTTATATTCCCACTAGCAATGTGTGGGAAGTTCCACTTGCTTGTTATCCTCAACAATACTTTGTATCACTTAAAAACTAACCATCTGGTGATGACTTTGAAAGTAGCACTCCAAGCATGGTTGTAGTATGTATTTCCAAGATAACTAAAAGAAGTCAGTTTCTTTTTATAGATTTATTAAGTATTTGGATTTTTTTATACTAACACTACAGGTTTTTTGCATATTTTTATACTAGGATTCTGTATTTTTCTGATTTTTGTTTTTTGTATGCCCTAGATAAAGGTTTTTTGTTGGATAGAAAAAGTGCAAATATTTTCTCCCACTTTGTGGCTTATCTTTTTATTCTCTTAATGGTATCGCACTATAAAAATTTATAAACTTTATTGAAGTCAAAGTTAATCTTTTTCTTATGGTTAATGCTTTATGTGCCCTGTAGAACTCTTTACTACCTCGAAATCATTAAAATATTTTCCTGTAATTTTATTAGAAGCTTTTTTTAACTTTTCACATTTAGATTTGTATCTTAAATGCAATTAATTTATGTGTGGTATGAGGTAGGAATACTGATGCATATTTTTTCTACTTTGCTATCAACTGACCCAGCACCATTTATTTAAAAGAGCATCCTTTCCCTTCTGTACTGTGCTGTCTTCAAATGACGCATGTGTAGGTCTACTTACAGAGTCAAGATTATTCCACTGATCTATTTGTCTTATTTTATGCAAATATCACATTGTCTTAATTACTGTTGTTTGTAAGTCGTAGTATCTGAAATAACCCCCCTAACTTTGTTCTTCAATATTATCTTAGGTATTCATGGCCCTCTGCATTCTATGTATTTAGAATCATCTAACAACAATGAAAATAATGAACTTTTGGGATTTTGATAGCACCAAATCTATAAAACAAGAATTAACATCTTTATAATATTGAGCCCTCCCATTTATAAATATGGATTATTCCCTCTATATTGGTTTTCTATTTCTATTGCTGCTGTAACAAATCACCACAAGAACAACTCAGTCTCAGTCTCTCTCATTGGGCCCACCTGAATAATGCAAGCTATTTCCCCCATCTCTGAATCCTTAACCTGATATATCTGTAAAGTCCCTTTTGACATGGAAGATAATATATTCATAGGTTCCAGGATTTGGAGTATAGATACTGGGAGGGGAGCACATTATACCATACTCTTTAGAATTTGGTATTTTGTAACAAATACACAAAAGAGAGGACTCTGATTATGTTTGGCAAGCTTCTTGGCAAAAAAGGAATGGAAATAATGACTGTATCTTACTATGTAAGGTGTGTTCAATCCAGGTTAAGAAAGAAAAATACTACAATACTATGTACTCAGGAATGGTTTTCAGAATAATTCTATTGACACTTACACATGCAAGGTTTGAAATACTGCAGACACTCAGCCAAATGTGAGATCTTGGTAAATAAAATACAAGTATAATCCAGTATTGTACCACTAAATTACCAGCTAACTCCATCAATTTGAAGATATACATAGAAAATAAAGTAATTTAGTATAACTGTCTACCTATCATATATTAAATGAACATACCATATAATTGTGAAAGCATATCTGAATGTGATAAAGCAAATGTAGTGAAATATAATGATAAAATTTAGGTAGTAGGTAGATTATAGTGTCCATTGAAAAACTCTTTCAGCTTTTCATAATAAAAAACGCTGGAAACACAATGTATAAGCAAATCTCAAGAAGATGTTTATTTCAAGTTAGAGCCATAAAAATAGTTGTCACTCCATAAACCCCGATAAGAATGATAAAACAGGAAAGGCAACACCAAAAGTCAAAATGCTGTAGCATGTGAAACCTACAAGATGACTCAGACAAACTTAAGTGATCAAAACGTTCATATACTGAATATTAGATAAAGCAGTTTTAAAAGTAACAACAGCGAGGCCGGGTGTGGTGGCTCATGCCTATAATTCTAGCACTCTGGGAGGCTGAGGCAGGTGGATTGCTTGAGCTCAGGAGTTTGAGACTAGCCTAAGCAAAAAATGAGACCCTGTTTGTACTAAAAATAGAAAAACTGAGGCAAGAGGATCAATTGAACCCAAGTTGGAAGTTGCTGTGAGCTACCATGCCACAGCACTTTACTCAGGGTGACAGCTGGAGACTCTGTCTCAAAAAAAACAAACAAACAAAAAAAGGAACAACAGTGAAAGAGCTTGCAGAACCTACTACTGAAGATACTTTAAAGGAAACGAAAACAGTTGATCAATTTTCATGTTACCAAGCAAGTCAGTTGTTTGTAGTGATGATCTGCATTTTTTTCTTATATATTTTATTAAGCTATCAACTCGAATCCCTGTTGAAAATTATAACTGACAGTAACGTAACTGGCTTAAATGGACCAGGCTTATCAGATTGTATCTATTTTAAATAAATGAAAAATAGTTATTAGCTCTTGGGAAGAGCCCAATTTCCATTTATTCCAACATAAATTGTGTCAAAGACAAATTATTCTTTATTTATAATGAAAGATCATGAGAGATATACCAAATCATTCTAATCTTTATAGGGATACTTCTATAAGGAAAGGAAAATAAGAAACTAATCACTATTTAATCAGCTTAAATATTTATGAAGAACTATGAAAATTGGGAAAATGTAAATTATCTTTAAAAATCAGAGGAAGAGAACTATTTTAATTAGGAAAATAGTTAAAATCTGGCAAGCTCTATGACTTACTATTCACTCCTGATAACCTGCCTTCTTTCTCTCTTAATCTTTCTTGGACCGTCTAAAAAATAAAATTTAAGAAACAGCCTTACTGCCAAGATGATCTCCTAAATCAGCACTTCTCAACCTGTGGGTCATGACCCTTTGTAACAATGAAAATACATCCTGCATATCAGATATTTACATTACGATTCATAATAGTAGCAAAATTACAGATATGAAGTAGCAACGAAAATAATTTTATGGTTGGGGCTCACCACAACATGAGGAACTGTATTAAAAGGTCGTGGTATTAGGGGGCATTAGGAAGGTTGAGAACCACTGTCCTAAATAGAGAGACTGAATATTTTGAAAAATTTACAGTTACCTTCTTATGATCCATCTTTCTATTCATACTGCCTTACTTATTAGGAAGGGCCTTACAATTTAGAAAAATAGCAAATTATGATGCTTTCTGCAATTTAAATTATTCTCTATGTCTATATGTTGCTCTATCCTAAGTGTGAGATAAACAAACACAATCACCTACATTCTACTTTCTTATATCCAAGGGTCATGATTTTGAGAAGCTTTGGCAGGCAATCATGCTCTATTTTACCATCTTTTAGAGAGGATAAAGGATGACTTAGTTCTGGCTTTTTATACCATATAGTTTTGCAGACTGGACACAACAATCATAGCTATTAAAATGGGAAAAGATTTAAAACTAGTGATACTACTACCCTGTATATTTGTCATTTACCTTAAACCTACCTGGAATAAGAGATTCAAAAATTCATTGGCAAGAACATTTTTCACACTCCAGATCTGATAGTCTTCCAGAGTAAGATGACCAATCTGAAAGAAAGACGGTAAAAAAGATCTCATATTGAGAATCTTTTATATTTTATAGCATTCGAATAGAATTTGGTTTAATAAGCTTATATTAGTTGTTTCTGAAAACAATACTTTACAATAGCTGTTACGTATTCTCCTGAAAAGTTAGCTATAATTTTATGCAAATCCCATTTGTAATTTTATTCATGCAGTCAATGATAACAAGGCAGCTTATTATTGATAATCTTTTTTCTCCAATTAACCCCTGGAAATAACTTACAGTATTTCTGTTTCAAGGGTTAATTATGGAAAATCACAAAAGGCCCTCCTGGGTAGGCAAAATGAAATATTTACTACTTTTGAAACCAAAAAGTAGACACTCTGGATCATGCTCTTTCATCTTAATAAGGTACCTTTTTAGAAACATCTGGCAACTCTAAGAGACTTCTTAGAAATTTAAAGGAACTTTATATCAAGATTAAATATCTACATTATATTTCCTCAAAATTCAATTTAACATTTTTATAAATTGAGTAAAGTGATTTATATCAATGTGCCCCCCAAATTATGTATACATACAGAAGCCAATATAAATTTTATTTCTTGTCTGCAAAATTATAACCAAATGTTTGTTACTTCACATGTTCAAATATTACCTAACAATTCAAAACAAACAATGCTTTTAGCTTTTATTAATGATATTGTTATATTCTCTTTTTACTATATAATATCATGTGATATATAAGATTTTAATTCACCATGATTATAATTAGTAGCTTTTTTCATACAATTTCTATTTAGATACATTAATACCAATCTAATTTTCTGGCTAAAATCAGAAAAGCAATTTTTTTCCTCTTTGCTTTCCTAACTTCTCTATAATATAGAAGTAAACAAATGTAAGATCATTCCTCTATGTTTGCCCAAATGCATTTTATAGCAAAATTTTATATAAAGGTAATGCAACCATATAGTTTAACTAGAGATATATGGATATATTATAGTTATTTAATGAATTTCACAAACAGTAAGAAATACTGCCCAATTTCTTAAATAATTTTAGATAACTAAATCAATAAAGATGTTCCAGTAACATTATTTACCCTCATTTTCTCTTATGCCTCAAATATACTGGTGGCAGTCTTCAATATTAACAAGAAAAATATATTCACACTGCTTTAAAATAGAAAAAAGGAGACTTGCAGATTCACTGAAGTGTATATTTCAACTATCTTATAACCAAACAACAAAATGTGAAGGATTTAATAGTTAAGAAAATCTTCCAAGTCCAGATAGAGAAATAAGCTAAATGGAAAAGAAGATAAACAAAAACTCTTCATCATTTTTGTTGTTTCTAATAAGCTTGTTTTCAAGTAGAAGACACACAGGGGGGTGAGCAAACCACCACATTATGACTAACAGTGAATCACATAATCTTTTATCATGATCACTTTTTAAAATTTTCTGGCTCACCTGTAACAATGAAGAAGTGGTCTAAAGAGCTCCCCACACACACCAAACACAGTATAGCAGGTCCTTGAATAATGTTTGGTTCAAGGTCGTTTCAATGTAATATTGATGAGAAAAGAAACTGAATCTCTGCTTGGACCATTATCTGTGTGGAGTGTGTGCACATTTATCCCATGTTTATGTGGGTCTTCTCCCACATCCTAAAGATGTATACATTAGGTTAATTCAAGTGCTGAAATCATCCCAGTATAGTGAAAGATCTGCTACTACAAAGAGGAGAGTTAGCAGCAGCACCACGGCACAGAAGAGCCTTGAGGGCTATGTGGGATTTGCCAATCTCCCAAAGGAAGTATATGTTAAATCAGCCAGAAGAGGGTTTATATTCACACTTATGGTAGTAGATGAATCTGAATTGGGAAAGTCAGCATTAATCAACTAATTATTCCTCACAGATTTGTATTTTGCAGAGTATCTAGACCCTTCCCATAGAATAAAAAACTACCTAAAGTTTTAATCAAAGAAGATGGTGTTAACTAGCCAGGTGTTGTGGTAGATGCCTGTAGTCCCAGCTACTCGGGAGGCTGAGGCAAGAGGATCACTGGAACCCAGGATTTTGAGGTTGTTGTGAGCTGTAATCATGCTACGGCACTCTACCTATGGTGACAAAGTAACACTCTGTCTCAAAAAAAAAGTTCAAAAACTGAAGGACTCAAGCTGAGCTCTAGTGGTGCCATGAGCAAATGAAAAAGAAGTTGAAAGCAAATCACAAAGAATTAGGGATAAAAGTTACCAGTTTGAGGATAATAAAGCAAACTGAGAAGCTTAATGCATTTTAAAACAATAGAACTCTTCAAGAACCTTGGAAAATAAAAAGAATGTTTAAGATCTTTTAAACTTTACTGATTGATCACCAGTTACACATTAATCCCAAAATGAGAGCTTTTGACACAAGCGGTCATTCAATCCATTTGACCAACCTGCATGAGTTTCATCTATAATGATAGGTTTAACAGAATGACAAAAACTAATTTTTTGTCATTGTTCTTGATGAAGATTAAGATGCCTTGAATTGTCTAGGGCAGTGATTTTCAACTTTGCACTGTGGCATACTGGTGTGATGTGAAAAATTTTAAAGATCGTTATTTTTTATAAAAGCACAGTAAGTATATTCTCCTTATTCTTTTTTCAATGAACATAATTTAATAATGCTGTAGAAATTTAACTACAGGTTCAAGTGTGCCATGAGATTAAAAAAAGGATGAAAAACACCGGTCTGGGGTGTTGTGCACTTAGAGTGTACTGATAACAGCTGTAAATCCTTTCTGATATTTCCCTTTCCTTTATTTTAATTAAATAGATATCATGCCTGTAATCCTAAGCACTCTGGGAGGCCAAGGTGGGTGGACTGTTTAAGCTCAGGAGTTCCAGACCTGCCTGAGCAAAGGCGAGACCCCATCTCTACTAAAAACAGAAAAACTGAGGCAAGAGAATCGCTTGAGCCCACAAGTTGGAGGTTGCAATGAACTATGACACCACAGCACTCTACCTAGGGGACAGCTTAGGACTTTGTCTCAAAAAAAAAAAAGGTATCTAAGGAGTAGGGCACCAGCCCCATATGCTGGAGGTGGCAGGGTAGCCCTCAAACCTAGCCCCGGCCAAAAATAAAAATAGGTATCTTTAATTTAACGCAAGAGAACATTTTCCTGTTGCACAATCACATTCTGGAGTTTGCCTACAGAATATTCCTAAATAAATGGACCCTGAAAGGTTTTTCACTGAGGATAATTTGCCAAAATATGATGCAAACTATGCTTCTATTATAGTGAAAATACAAAGTTTCCATGCAGTACAGCCTAAGCAGTAATATAGTCTAACACAGTTGACCGTATTTCTTGACACTTCCAACATTGAAGAATGTACATGGGGAAAAAAACCCTATATATTTACAGTGTACCTAGAGCTTTTTTATAACAACTTTATTGGTTGTTTTTGTTTTGGATCCTTTAAATATGTATTATTCCCATTTGTTTGTGCTCCCTAGAGCCAGAATATCATTATTACTTCATTTTTTTATTTAACATTTAATTTAGATGTAAATTAAATACAATGGCCTTGCTAAAATAGAATACTGCATATTTTATATATTATATGATACACAGGAACCAACAAGAAAATTTCCTTTAAACCCCTTTTAATACCAAAATTTGGGCAGATATTATCTTATTTGTTTTATTAATCTTAAATGTATGTATAGCTTACCTTTATTTCCATGTTTAGTATTAAAAATGTTTTGCATCTTTATTTAGTAGTTTGTTAATGTTTTTGTGACCAGAAATATACTACAGGAAGTTAAATCTTGTTTATATTAATTAGCCAATGGAAAAATTGGTTCCCAAGAACTTACTGACAAAATTAAAGGAGGACTTACTGTACAAGAAGTTAAAAATATCTACAATATAAGAAGCCCAAGAAGATCTTTGACACAGAGGCTTGTTCATAATACAATTCTATCAGAACTGTCAATTACTTCCTTAACCATCCACCATTTATATTCTTTTAACCTTTGAAAATTACTTTTTGAATACAGTAATATGGTTTTAAAACAGACAGGAATAAATAATAACATACTCATGATAGAATACTACATAGAGGCTGAAAAGACTAAGGTTAATCTCTACATAAATAGTATTATACCTAACATAAAAAAGATCCTTAATAAACATTTGTGAAATTTAGGAAAAAAACAAAATAATTGTTGCAGAATACTTATATAGTATTATCTAATTTTTAAAACATAAATTTTAAACAATACATATAAATTTACAAAAATAAAAAAAAAAGAAGGGCGGTGCATGTGGCTCAGTGGGTAGGGCACCGGCCCTATATACCAAGGGTGGTGGGTTCAAACCTGGCCCCAGCCAAACTGCAACAAAAAAATAGCCAAGCATTGTGGCAGGTGCTTGTAGTCCCAGCTACTTGGGAGGCTGAGGCAAGAGAATTGCCTAAGCCCAGGAGTTGGAGGTTGCTGTGAGCTGTGATGCCACAGCACTGTACTGAGAGGAATAAAGTGAGACTCTGTCTCTACAAAAAAAAAAAAAAAAAAGAAAGAAAGAAATGAAACAAAATACGCCAGAGGATCTGCAAGATCTGGCACATCATAAACCTCATTTAGATGTCAAAGAGAAAGATGTGTTATGTAACTTAATGGATTCATATAATAAATTTTAATTCATTATGGAGTCTTACAATGAATAATCAAGGACTAAAATTCTAGAACAGAAATGAAGAATACCAACTAAGGGAGAAGTTATATTAAAGAGAAGCTATATTTCAAAATGTTACTTTTGATGACAAAATTAAAACACAGTATATATTCATTGAGATTTTGTAGCATTTAGCATTTAGAACAGACATGAAAACCACATTAAAATATGAAAAAGTAATTTCTATTTATTTTATTTTGTTGCTTGAAAAATCTAAGATATTAATATGAAAAATAAAAGAAATATAATTTTAATAAGTATGAATTTATGTGTAATAATTTACATGGTATAAGGACTTTCTATGTCAACAGAAAAAATGCTTCCGATGATTAAAAAAACTATTTTTAAGATGATAATCTTATTCTATATTCAATAAACAATTTACATGGTGAAAGTACAAAATGGTATGTTAATATTCAAAAAGAAAGAAAAATCATAAAAAGAAGTAACAGATACTACCATATGAATTTGTGACATGTACAGTGATGGTCAAAAGCCTATTTGCTACACTGACATTTGAGTAATAATTAATATTCACTATAAGAATATATAGGCAGTGCCCGAAGCTCAGTTGGCAGGACACTGGCCACAGACACTGAGGGTGGCGGGTTCGAACCCAGCCCCAACCAGCTAAAAACAACAATGCAACTGCAACAAAAAAAATAGCTGGACTGGCTCAGGGCCTGTGGCTCAAAGGGCTAAGGCGCCAGCCACGTACACCTGAGCTGGCAGGTTCAAATCCAGCCTGGGCCGCCAATCAACAATGACGGCTGCAATCAAAAAATGGCCAGGCCTTGTGGCGGGCGCCTGTAGTCCCAGCTACTTGGGAGGCAGAGGCAGGAGACTTGCTTGAGCCCAGGAATTGAAGGTTGCTGTGAGCTGTGATGCCACAGCACTCTACCCAGGGGACAGTTTGATATTCTGTCTCCAAAAAAAAAAAAAAAAAAAAAAAAGAATATACAGTATTGGCTCAGTGCCTGTAGGACAGTGGTTACAGTGCCAGCCACACTGGCACTCTATCCAGGGTGACAGCTTGAGGCTCTGTCTCAAAAAAAAAAAAAACTAGCTGGGTATTGTGGCGGGCACCTGTAGTCCCACCTACTTCAGAGACTGAGACAAGAGAACTGCTTAAGCCCGGAGGTTGCTGTGAGCTGTGATGCCACAGCACTCTACCCAGGGGACAGTTTGAGACTCTGTCTCAAAAAGAAAAGAATATACAGCATTGGCTTGGTGCCTGTAAGACAGTGGTTACAGTGCCAGCTACATATACCAAGGCTGGCAGGTTCGAACCCAGCCTGGGCGGACTGAACAACAATGACAACTGCAACAACAACAACAAAAAAAGCCAGGGGTTGTGGCGGGTGCCTGTAGTCCCAGCTACTTGGGAGGCTGAGGCAAGAGAATCGCTTAAGCCCAAGAGTTTGAGGTTGCTATGAGCTGTGACACCATAGCACTCTACCAAGGGTGACGCAATGAGACTCTGTCTCAAAAAAAAACAAAAACACAGCATTAGGCAGCACCCATAGCTCAGTGGGTAGGGCACCAGCCAAATATACCAGGGCTGGCGGGTTCGAACCCAGTCTAGCCAGCTAAAATAAGAATGACAATTGCAACAAAAAAAATAGCCAGGCATTGTAGCATGCGCCTGTAGTCCCAGGTACTTGGGAGGCAGAGGCAAGAGAATCACTTAAGCCCAAGAGTTTGACATTGCTATGAGCTGTGACGCTACCGCACGCTGCATAGGGTGACAGCTTGAGACTCTGTCTATAAAAAAGAAAAAAAAAATTTATATATATATATACACACACACACACACACACACAGCATTATGCTTAAAAACTAGAATTGTAAATAGATTTCATTTTATTTATTTATTTTTTTTGTAGAGACAGAGTCTTACTTTATTGCCCTTGGTAGAGTGCCGTGGCATCACACAGCTCACAGCAACCTCCAACTCCTGGGCTTAGGGGATTCTCTTGCCTCAGCCTCCCGAGTATCTGGGACTACAGGCGCCCGCCACAACACCCGGCTATTTTTCTGTTTTGCAGTTCGGCCGAGGTTGGGTTTGAACCTGCCACCTTTGGCATATGGGGCCGGCGCCCTACTCATTGAGCCACAGGTGCCGCCCAATTTTATTTTTTTTTCAATTTAGTGGATGTTTTACTGATTACAGTTAAATAAAGAATAATGATCTGAGTTTTTCCTTAGGCAAATTCAGTGATTATATGATTTATTCGTAAATATCCTCCACTTAAATGCGGCCTTGACTTTCAAAATGGTGTCAACTGATCATGTTGTTGTGTTCTACTTAAATCTTTCTTTCTTTTTTTTTTTTTTTTTTTTGAGACAGAGCCTCAAGCTGTCACCCTGGATAGAGTTCCGTAGCATCACAGCTCACAGCAACCTCCAATTCCTGGGCGCAAGCGAGTCTCCTGCCTCCACCTCCCAAGTAGCTGGGACTACAGGCGCCTGCCACAACACCGGGCCATTTTTTGGTTGCAGCCATCATTGTTGTTTGGGGGGCCCGGGCTGGATTTGAACCCACCAGCTCAGGCGTACGTGGCTGGCTAAGTTAGCCCGTTGAGCCACAGGTGCCAAGACACTACTTAAATCTTTCAAAGCTTCTCTATATTTTAGTACAAAGTTCAAATATATTTTTTTTTAGACAGAGTGAGCCTCAAGCTGTCACCCTGGGTAGAGTGTCATGGCATCACAGCTCACGGCAACTTCCAATTCCTGGGCTCAAGCGAGTCTCCTGCCTCTGCCTCCCAATTAGCTGGGACTACATGCACCCACCGCAATGCCCGGCCATTTTTTGGTTGCAGCTGTCATTGTTGTTTGGCGGGCCCAGGCTGGATTCAAATCCGCCAGCTCAGGTGTACGTGGCTGGCGCCTTAGCCCGTTGAGCCACAGGTGCCAAGCCAACAAAGTTCAAATCTTAAATTTTGTACTCAAGGACCTTCATGATGTGGCCCCAGTCTAGGTCTACAGCCTCAAACATACAGTATCTACTGTTCCAGCCAGCATCAAAATATTTGTATTTCAAGACCATAGAGGTTGTTTTACACAATAATGTCTTCTATCCTACCACTTCTTATTCCCTCTTTTAGAAGTCACTTTTTAACCTTCTACTTCTGTTAACCACAATTAACTAATTATTCAAGCATCACATCCTCGGAGAAAACTTCCTGATTCTCACAGTTCAATTTATATTGCCTCTTTTCTATGCTTCCATAATACCCTGGGGTATTTTCAATATAGCACTGATCACACTTAATATAACTTGTTATTTATTTTTGCCTAGAAATTACAAATTCCCCAAAGGCAACATATAGTTCTTGATCCACTAGTAAAGGTGTCCCACCTTTTTTCCCTTTGCCCCACATGGGAAGAATAAGAGTTATCTTGGGCCACACATTAAATACACAAACACTAACAAAAACCAATCAGCCAAAAAAAAAAGAAAACCAAAAAAACCAAAAACCCTGCATTCTTTTCGTGATATCCAACACCACAGCTAAGCAAAAAAAGTCCTCAAAAATCAGCATGCAGAGGGCAGCGCCTGTGGCTCAAAGGAGTAGGGCGCTGACCCATATACCGGAGGTGGTGGGTTCAAACCCGGCCCCAGCCAAAAACTGCAAAAGAAAAATAATAATAATAATAATAATAATAATAATAATAATAATAATAAAGTTACAACTATTAAAAAAAAAAAGAAGAAGAAAATCAGCATGCAGCTATCCATAGCCAGCAAGCTGGACACCCCTGCAATCCTGCAATAGAGTCTTAGTAATAATCTGTTTGGTTTCTTTTTGTTGTTTGTTTTTGAGATAGGGTCTTGCTCTGTTGCCCTAGCTACAGTACAGCAGTGTCATCATAGGTCACTGAAACCTCAAGCTCTTAGGCTTGAGTGATCCTTATTGCTTCAGTCTCCAAGTAGCTAGGACTATAGGCATGTGCTACCGTACTGTTCTAATTTTTCTATTTTTTATAGAAATGGGGTCTTGCTCTTGCTCAGGTTTGTCTCTAACTCTTGGCCTTAAGTGGTCCTTCCTTCTTGACCTCTCAGAGTACTAAGACTATACAGCAAGCATGAGCCATCTCACCTGGCCTCAGTAAATAATTTTTGAATAAATGAATGAATTAGGTAAGATGGAGAAGAGTTAATAACTAGAAAAAGAATGGGTAATATTAGTACACTCTAGTCACTAGTCAATTTGGTTGGCTGAAAAATCCAAGTTCTATCCTAAACTTACCATTTCATTATCATTATAGGATATCAAAGAGCTAAATGACCTTGGTTATTGTTCATAGCAGAGCCAGAAGTGGCAACTCCATCTTATATAAAAATATCTATATGATCATAAAACAGTCAGAAAAGTCATTAGAAATTGTATCTCTACACAAGAAATTTCTTAACAGAAACTCACCCGGGTTTCTGTTCTTATACATACGAAATAGAAGTAGATACCTTAGTTTTTGAGAGCGAGGGGTAAAAGAAGGGGGAAGACCGTGTGTGAACTGCCATATAAAACTCAAGCCCTAAAAGTCATTTCTTTTATTTGTTCTATTGAGAATCAGTTAACAGAGATATGATGATTTCTTCTGGAATTGTGATTAAAGGGAAAAAAATGAATGTTATGTATTTTTTTCTAAATATCTATTTAATAACACCATTGTAGTCTAGATCCTACCAATCTACTACTTGGTACATGTCAATGTTTGAGTAAAAAGACTCAAAGTAACTCAAATGTGCCTCACATGACTAAATTATTTTCTTTCTTTTTTCTTTTTTTTATAGACAGAGTCTCACTTTGTCGCCCTCGACAGAATGCCATGGCATCACAGCTCACAGCAACCTCCAGCTCTTGGGCTTAGCTGATTCTCTTGCCTCAACCTCCCGAGTAGCTGGGACTACAGGCGCCCGCCACAACACCTGGCTATTTGTTTTGTTGTTGCAGTTTGGCCTGGGGCCGAGTCCGAACCCGCCACCCTGGATATATGGGGCCAGGGCCCTACTCACTGAGCCATGGGCACCGCCCCAACTAAGTTATTTTCAATTTCACAGAGACACATAGCCATCACAGTAATACAAACTAAAGAGTAAACCTGTTGTGATATCACTACTAATAAATGTTATCAAATTGAATAATTCAAGGACTTATTCTTTATAAAGTATATGTTTGTTTGGTTTTTTTTTTTTCCTTTTTGCAGTTTTTGGCCAGGGCCGGGTTTGAACCTGCCACCTTCAGTATATGGGGCCGGAGCCCTACTCACTGAGCCCCAGGAGCTGCCCTTTTTTTGTTTGTTTGTTTTGTAAAGTACACGTTTATTCCTGCTTTTACACGCTTATCTTGGCTGCTACTAAAGGAGAGGCGCTTACAACTATTTTTTTCTAAATTTCAGAATGTTACAAGGGTACATGTTTTGGTTACATAGTTTGCCTTTGTATACTTTAAGTCAAAGTTGTAAGTGTGCCCTTCACCCAGAAATTGTTCAATGTATCTATTAAGAATGATTATGAAGTTTTCAAAGAATATATGCACCACCCAGATCAATCTAAAAAACAGTTCCATCTTCTCAGAAATCTTTATGGCGTTCCCAGTTAACCTATCCACCCTTGAAATCACTTCTATCACTATTTGTGAGTTTTGCTTCAACTTCATATAAATGAAATAATACACTATGTATTCTTTTTTTGTTTGGCTTCTTTTGCTCAATATGAGAATACTTACTATAGTAAGAATAAAGATTATAAATTATAGATATCAAGGTCTGTGTCTAATTCTTATAAAATGCCTAATACAGGTTGATAATACATTTTCTTTCTTTCTTTTTTTTTTTTTTTAGACAGAGTCTCGAGCTGTACTGTAGGTAGAGTATGGTGGTGTCACAGCTCACAGCAACCTCCAACTCAAGCGATCCTCTTGCCTCAGTTTTTCTATTTTAGTAGAGATGGGGTCTCGCTTTTGCTCAGGCTGTTCTTAAACTCATGAGCTGAGGCAATCCACCCACTTCTGTGTCCCAAAGTGCTAGGATTACAGGCATGAGCCACCACTCCCGGCCCAACATGTTTTCATATACAGTACACTTCACAGAGTTGTTTAAAGGTGATGTGGGCTATCTTTAAAGATAACTTGGAGGTATTTTAGCCACAGGTCCAGATAAACACTGGTAGGGATGATGCAGAAGGGATTCAAGCATGTATACAAGCTATACATCCTATTTTACAGTACATGAAATATTTAGAAAATGATCAATTAGTCTTACTAGCTAGACTCACCTTTGTGGTGTCATGTGCATTCAATATGCCTTCTACAATGTCAGAGAGATCCGTATGTAATTCCTTTAAAAACAGCAACCCAAAGGAATAATTAGAAAAGAGTGGATATAGTTTTATTTTATTATTCAGTGGCTAAAGATAACTGTGTTGGTCAAGTATTTTTATAATGTTTTTTTGTTTTTTTTTTTGAGACAGAGCCTCAAGCTGTCACCCTGGATAGAGTGCTGTAGCATTGCAGCTCACAGCAACCTCCAATTCCTGGACTCAAGCAAGGCTCCTGCCTCCGCCTCCCAAGTAGCAGGGACTACAGGTGCCCGCCTACAATGCCCGGCCATTTTTTGGTTGCAGCCGTCATTTTTGTTTGGTGGTTCGGGCTGGATTCGAACCCGCCAGCTCAGGTGTACATGGCTGGCGCCTTAGCCTGTTGAGCCACAGGCGGCAAGCCGTCGGTCAAGTATTTTTAAAATTACCATAAATATATTCTCATATTCACTTTAAAAATTAAGATAATTTTCCTATTGTTTCATTCTGACTTTACATAAATTGAATTTGTTAAGTTTCTTTTGAGTAGTATAATATAGCAAATAAAAGCAGTAACAAATTCTCTTTTTCTTTTTTGTTTTAATCATTCATTCACTATTTCTATTGAAAATATATACATAAGAAAACACAAACAATAATAACTTACAGGGATATCGTCAGTGCGGTTGTCCTTCCAGACCTCTAAAAGTGCAAACACCATGTCTCTCAGTTCAGCCCTGGAAAGAACTCCATCACGGTCAACATCAAATACCTTGAAGCAAACTAAAGAAAACAAACTCTTATGGAAAAAAATTACTTTTTATATTCTGAAGCATAACACATTTTACTAGAAACTTCCTTTGTATAATTATTTAGTTTCTCAAGCAAATATATGTATTCTTGGAGCAGTTTGTACCTGGAGCAAACTATACCATATCATTAGTACTTGCAAGTTGTAGGACTTCCTATACATCATAGATCTACTCCTCTACAATCATTATCAAAGTTAGGGAGCCTTACCTTTCAGCTGAATCTAGAGCTAAATTCTTTATACACTAGAAATAAAAGGTTAAGTCACCATACAATAAATATTATAATACCTGATAGGTTTTGAGGTGGTATCTAAGCCCTTAAGTCAATTTCTAATATTCAAAACTGATCACTGCAGTTGTTTCTTGAATGCTTAAAATATCCCATCTACATAGAGAATCTAGACAATGAACTGATATAATGCTTCAATTTTATCTCTCCAGTGCACTATTATATATTTAAATATTTGTTATGAACAATTTTAACTCTTCAGTGTAGTTCACAAACAACAAGCTAAGAATTATAAAATCAGTTCTTTGCTAATTAATTCCAAATAAATCACTCTAGTTTAACTTTTAGTTCATCAATAAAAAACCCTAAAAATATAAAGGAAAGTATTATTATTATTATTATTTTTTGAGACAGAGTCTCACTTTGTCACCCTCGTTAGAGTGCATCAAAACTCAAACTCTTGGGCTCAAGCAATTCTATTGCCTTAGTCTCCCAAGTAGCTGGAACTATGGGTGCCTTGCCACAATACCCAATACCTTGCTATTTTTAGAGACGAGGTCCGTTCACGCTCACGCTGGTCCTGAACTTATAAGCATAAGTACGTGCTTAGATACTAGTGAGCTCAGGCAATCCACCTGCCTCAGCCTCTCTCACTGCTAGGATTACAGGCATGAGCTACTGCACCCAGTCATAAAAAAAGTTTTATTATTTATTTATTTATTTTGAGACAGAGCCTCAAGCTGTCACCCTGAGTAGAGTGCCGTGCCATCACAACTCACAGCAACCTCTAATTCCTGGGCTCAAGCAAGTCTCTTGCCTCCGCCTCCCAAGTAGCTGGGACTATAGGCGCCCACCACAACGCCTGGCCATTTTTTGGTTGCAGCCGTCATTGTTGTTTGGCAGGCCCGGGCTGGATTTGAACCCGCCAGCTCAGGTGTACGTGGCTGGCGCCTTAGCCCGTT
>CAUYRH010123122.1:0-21453 GCA_963574655.1 Perodicticus potto
AGGGGCCTCAGAAGCAATGTTCCCAAATTTGTGGTTGGGCCATTGTAGATTCAGGGTGTGGAAAAGAAACCTCAAATAAGAAAAATAGTTCCATTTCCTTTTTCTCCTTTAACAGTTATACCATATGATGAACAGACTATAGTAGAAACTTGTTGCTTTCAAATAAAAAAAAAAAAAATAACTGATATACAAGCCTTTACTCACTATTCTTAATTTTGTTGGTTTTGATCAAAACTTATTTAAATAGGGCGGCACCCACAGCTCAGTGGGTAAGGCGCGAGCCACATACGCTAAGGCTAGTGGGTTCGAACACAGCCCAGGTCAGCTAAAACAACAATGGCAACAACAACAACCAAAAAAAAAATTGCCTGGCTTTGTGACAGCTGTAGTTCCAGCTACTTGGGAGGCTGAGGCAAGAGAATCACTTAAGCCCAAGAGTTTGAGGTTACTGTAAGCTATGACACCATGGCACTCTACCGAGGGCAACGAAGTGAGACTCTGCCCCTCCCCCCAAAAAACATATTTAAGTAATTGCAATTAGGACTGGGAGGGTTTGAAACAGGTTGAAGAAGAAAAATGGCTCTTTGGTTAGGCTTTAAATTAGTGATAAAATAATATAAAAATCTTATGTGGACATTTAGCTATAAAGATGAAACATATACTGTGATACTACCACAGCTGAACTCTAGGATTCCTCATTAGGATCTGTCTTGCCTAACATCTGGACAACCAAACTAGCCTATCAAACATTTCTATATGGTTGACTGAGGTCTAAAACATAAAATTTATGTCTTATCATTTATTTAAACAAGCAAACCACTAGAGAACTGAAAGAATGGCTGTAAAGAGATATTTGAACACCCACGTTCACAGCGGTATTATTCACAATAGATAAAACACACAGGCCAGCCCAAGTGTCCATCAACAAAAGAACACATGAGCAAAATGTGCTCTATAACAAAATGGAATATTATTTAGCGTTAGAGGAAAAGAGTTCTGACATATGTCACAACACAGATGAACCCTGAGGATATTCTGCTAAGTGAAATAAGCTAGTTATCATGACTCAACAAAGCCAGAACAGTGCCTGTGGCTCAGTGAGTAGGGCGCCAGCCCCATATACCGAGGGTGGCAGATTCAAACCCAGCCCCGGCCATACTGCAACCAAAAAATAGCCAGGCGTTGTGGTGGGCGCCTGTAGTCCCAACTACTCAGGAGGCTGAGGCAAGAGAATAGCCTAAGCCCACGAGTTGGAGGTTGCTGTGAGCTGTGACGCTACAGCACTCTACCGAGGGCAACAAAGTGAGACTCTGTCTCTAAAAAAACGAAAAGTCAGAACACTGTCTGATTTCATTTACAAGGTCGTCAAAATCAGAAAAACAGAAAGAATGGTAGCTGCCAAGGGCTGGGAAAAGGAGAGGAATGAGTTTTGGTTTTACAAGACGAAGGGTTATGGAGATGGGTGGTGGTGACGGCCATAAACCATTATGAATATATATTTAATATCACTGAACTGTGCACTTAAAAAGTAGGTAAGATGATAAAAATTATGTTATGAGTTCTTTGCCACAATGTTTTTATT
The DNA here is from genome assembly GCA_963574655.1 of Perodicticus potto. Classification (NCBI taxonomy): domain Eukaryota; kingdom Metazoa; phylum Chordata; class Mammalia; order Primates; family Lorisidae; genus Perodicticus; species Perodicticus potto. The sequence goes on from CAUYRH010123122.1 coordinate 1,583, forward strand.
CTCATAATAAAAATTTTTTTCTGTATCATGACTCAACAAAGAGATAAGTCTGGGTTACAAAGTTAAATTCTAAAATAAATAAACACCAATATTCTATCAGCTTTTTGTAATAAATATCAATTTAAAAATGATAAATAAGGCTGTTTTATGGTATATTAAGAATTATACTAAAGTTTAAGTTTTTTAAAATGTTGAAAAGGAACTCTAAAAATATCAAATCTACCCTAGTTTTTTCTAAAAATGGAGGTTTTGAACAGTCACATATCTCAAAAATGACTTCCCTTCTTTCTTTCCTTTCCACTTAAGTTAAAATGGATTAGCAAACTATGGCCCACAGAGCAACCCAATCCAATGCCATTTCTTCTTTTATTTTATTTTTTTTTGGTAAATAAAGTTTCATTGGAACACATCCCTCACTCGTTTAGGTACTACTACTGCAATGGCAGCTTTGAACAGGTGGGACAGAGACCCTATGGCCCATATTCACTAATGACATATTCACTACTATCCAGACCCTTGCCAATGTGCTCAAAATCATTAGCATCAAGAAAATGCCCAGGTTGGGTGGCGCCTGTGGCTCAAGGAGTAGGGCACTGGCCCCATATACCAGGGGTGGCCGGTTCAAGCCTAGCCCCAGCCAAAAAACTAAAAAAAGAAAGAAAAAAAAATGCCCAGGTTGAGCATCCTACAATCCAAAATACAAACTGCTCCAAAATTGGAAACTCTTTCAACACTAACCTGATGCTCATAGGAATATTTAGGATTTCAGAGTTTTAAGTTATGAAAGCTTAATCTGTAAGTATGCAAATCTCCCCAAATGTGAAAAAACTTCTAGTCCCAAGCATTTCAGAGAAGGGATATTCGACCTATTTGCTCACTGCACTCACCAGAATGGCTAAACAAAAGAAATCCTGACAATGAAGATGGCAGAAGTTGTGGTGAGGACGCAGAGCAAGTGAAATTTCACTCGCTAGTAATAGGAATGAAAATGGATCCAATTTCTTTGTAAAACTAGTGACAGGGTCGATTACAGCTGAGTACAGCTGTGACCTAGTAATTCGACACCTAAGTGTATACCTCCCCCAAATGAACATGTAAGTACACCAAATGTTCGTGAACATTCATAGCAGCCTTATTTTATTAATAGTCAAAAAAGAAGAAGAAAACCCTGGAAATATTGCAAATGTCCATCATCCGTAGAATGGAAAAACAGTGCTGTATACCTGCAAAGGAATATTACATAATTATGTAAAAGATCATAGCTAGATATATAAGGTGTGACAATTAAGTTCACAAACTTACTACCATGGGTGATGCCCATAGCTTATAGGTAGGGCGCCGGCCATATACACTGAGGTGGGTGAGTTCGAACCTGGCCTGGGCCAGCTAAAAAACAATGACAATTCCAACAACAACAAAAAAAAATAGCCAGGCACTGTGGCGGGCCTGTAGTCCCAGCTACTCGGGAGGCTGAGGCAAATAAATTACTTGAGCCCAGGAGTCTGAAGATTGCTGTGAGCTATGATGCCACAGTACTCTACCAAAGGCAACAATGTTAAACTCTGTCTCCAAAAAAAAAAAAAAAGATGAAGATAAATAATTTAACAATGATGTATTATGAAAATGTAAAATGAATTGTTCTATGTGATGATTCATTTGAAATAATAATAAATTCAATAAATATTTTTTTCAAAAGACAACAAAGTATTAAAAATTTCTTCTCAGACAAAAAATTATAGGTTCATCTACTAAATACATGTATCATGACTAGATATGGTCAAAGTTACTGCATCTGAATAAAGATGTAGCATAAATTACAAGACAATCATGTAGATTTTAAGACAGCCTGAGACAGCTTTATTAGGAAGAAAGAAAACTCAACACCAAATTGGATGTCCTTTGCCTTAGACGACTGATCTGAAACTGTCTTGACTGGGTGCTCTATGTCTTCCTTACTTTCTATCTTCCTCATAGTCTTTGGTGCTTCTTTACTTGAGTAGTTTTCTTAATGTAAATCATTAATATTTTTATTATATGCCCTAAATAAATAAGATCGAAAGATTTAGTAAGCAACTATTTTCTAAAAAAGATACTGTACAAATGATAAGATGCTATGATTTAATCTTTTCTTTCAAATCAGATTAGTATCATAAATATCAGTTACTTTAGTACATTTCAGGCTTTTTATGGCATTCTTCCTCTATAGCACTTATACTACACATGACACTTGGTATATATTATCTCACTTTATTAATATTTTCATGTGTATATTTCTGCCAAATATACAGGTTTCACTCCCATGAACGCTATTTATTTGCACTCCTAGAATGCAGCACAAAGTAAGCCTTTCCACAATGCCTATTCTGACTGAGGAGAAAGGCAACTAGAGTGGTAACAATAGCACCAGGTTGGAATTTGGGAAACAACCTCTGGTCACATTGTGATCTGCAAACAAAGGCTCTGCTACTCTTGGGTTTGAAATGAACTACTTTCCACTTCCTTTATGATTCTAATGAGTCAGAATAAAACCCAGGCCTTTTCAATTTCTCCTCTTAGAAATATTATTTCTAACCCTTGTGTGGATTTATAGCGATCTTTGCAACTTGCCCCTCTGGCTAATTATTATACCACACTTCTGAAGACCCTCTCCCCACCCACCATGGTAGGCTGGTGTAAGAAGTGAAAATAAACCTTGTAAGACCACACGTTGAGTATTCCTAATGTAAAACTCCGAAATCTGAAGAGTTCCAAAATCCAAAACGTTTTGAGTGCCAACATGAAATCTCAGATTTCAGATTTTTAGACTTGGATGCTAGCCAGACAACACAAATATTCTAAAATCTGAAAAAATCCAAAATTCTCAACACTTCTGGTCCTAAGCATCTTGGATAAGGGATATTCAGTATGTATTGGTTATTACCAATAGAAGTGAATGGCTGGTTCTACTAGTTGTTAGCAAACAGGTAGTAAATCTAATTCTATAAACAGTGTAAGTGTCATACTGATCCCTGAGATCCTATTTTGCTCAATAGTTTTTTTTCTCCCTCTCTCCACTATATGCTGTGTAAAAGTAGCATATTCTAAAGTTCACATAAGCCAGACATTACAAATCCAGTGAGTGTATCCTTTCTACATACTGTAGTGTTTTGTTTATGTACTGCCTAAGAAGTTCTTCCATACATGTTACTCAGAATAAACAAAAAATGCAATAATCTATGTGCTGTGTATTTTCTAATACACTGAAATAGTCTTTCCTATAGAGTTTAGTTCCTCAAAAGTTTATATAGTTAGAATAGCTAGCTGAATTTGTTTTTTAAAGTATTCAATTCTCCATAAAGTGCTTCTGCCATAAAATATTTTTATTTTTTGTTTATACTAAACTCTGAACAATAGATATAAATTAATACATATAGTCATTTATAATATTTAAAGAGTATACCTAAAAAAATGCATTTTAAATAAATTAAAGAGAAAGAAAAGGAACATTATAAAATTAAATGTGCTTTAGTTAAACATAAGCTTATGAGGTGATTCCATTAAGTATCAATTTAGCAATTATAAATTTCTATATAAATAATAAATTTCTTATATAAAAGAAATAAGATTTAACAATAGGAAGGAAATACGGCTATCTGACAACAGAGCAATAGTTTTGAATCCATTATCAAAAAGAAACTTTCACCTTTCTGGGCTTTCAGGGTCTGCTCCTCGATTTGCCTTAGACGTTCCATTAGCTCTTCCTTTTCACGTTCTATTCTTTCCTTTTCCTTTTCTGCTATTTCTCTTTTCTTCTTTTCATTCTCTAATTGTGCCCTTAAAATAAATTGCAATTGCCAAAAATAATTATACAGAAATATTCTCATGTGAAATGTAACTACCAATTGTGAATAAAGTAAGAAACTAAAGCATAAGGATTTTAGCAGAGTATTCATTAAATTCACTTGTTTTCAAAATAGGGCATAGTTAAAAATATAGGACTATGCTATTACATACTCTCATATGTGCCGAGTTCCAAAGTATTTCTTATAGTGGGGTCACAATAAAGACAGCTGATGACTTTTTAAAAATAATAACAACATGACATTTCAGGAAGATTCTCAAAGGACAAGTTTACAAAACTGTTAGGAAACTATAACTAACAAATACAATACATCGCAGTGCATAAAATATGTTAAGGCACACTTGAGGAAAAAATTAGATTCACCATTTATTTGCACACAGGATGAATTTTGAGGGCAAATTATATGTCTGCACCAAAAAGGTTAACTATATAGTTGTGATACCCCAAGAAGACTTTTTCTTTAGATTAGTAGGAAGCCTCCATTGGGGAGATAACAAAGGCTTGAAAGGAGCACACAAAGGGAAGTATCTAAAACAGGAAAGTGAGTTGGGAGGGCAACAATTTTCAATCATTAACAATAATTTAATACAGGTTTAATTTCACAGGTCGTACCCATGTATGCCTATATGCAAGATGACAAATCAGTTTCACCTCCTTTGACTACCATTAGAATGACAAGATGCAGCTAATCACAGCTCAGTGGGAAAGAAGGCCATCACCTGGCTGCATCTGCCACAGGCCTGATGAGACTTTCTTTTAAAAATAGAGCCAAATTCATCCACCAAATGACTACCAAGAGCTTACCATAGGTTAGATTCTATGTTGGTGGCCAAAATATAAAGAGGAATAAAAAAACAGTTAAGAAATTGGGTTAGCACACAGTATTTTCTACTTAATATCTTTAATCAGTATTCGAATAACATTAATAAGAATGATTTTCTTTAGTTTAAAAAGTCAATTATGACTTCATCTCTGAAATGTATCTGAGTATGCTTTAATGTTCCACAGAAAGACATCACTGCCACCTGGTGTTGACTTTGAACTTCAGACACAGAACCATGTAGTTTCTCCACTTCTAGTCACTAGTCAATTCATCAGCAAAGTTTCACTATCAAATTTCCCTTATTTTACAAACCTAAATCCTAAAATTCCTGCACCTCCTAAATACCCATCTGCCCACTAACACATAAAGAGTGTCCACCTTCGTTGCAGAGTCAGCACAAGTCAGACAGACACCATTGGCGACCACCTAGAGCACCAAGCCAAAACAAAGTTCAAGGGCCACCACACCTCCCTCTTGATGAATGCATCCTCCCAGGAGTTAAGAAGCTAGGGCCTGGAGCTCATGCGCGCAAACAGAACTCCACCTCTACAGGCAATAACTGTACCCATCTCTTTCTCTTTATCCAATTTCCATTTATCAAGCATATAAAAGCAAAGAGATTTAAGGAGCTGGGAGCATCTACTCCTCTGAAAGACATGAATTCAAGGGAATGTTTGTGGTTTTCAACTTCTCTGGGCAAAAGAAGGACCTGGAAGCCCTCACAGAAGCTGCTTCCCTTTCTGTGTTCTCTAGATAGCTAAAACATCAGTCTCTCCATGAAAGCAAACGCACAGTACTTTTCAACTTACTGCCAGTGTGGTCAAGAGGTGTCTGCTCCACACCAGGTCATCTGCCCACCCTGGGGTGCAGATCAGTCTGTCCCAACCACTCCCCAGCCTCTGTGCAATTACACCAGAGCCGCCACAGTTCCCCAAAACAGCTGTCTTCCTCCAGCCTTCCCCCAGCCTTCCCCAGACCCCAAAACACTACAAACCAGACCTCAAACCTGAAGGCTACAATCACATCCCACCAACTTGCAGCCTTCCAGATCCAGCTCTGGCACACGCGGTCCCTTCTTGGGATGGGGCTGGATTTATTTAGCTTCTTTGTCTTCCTTCGGAAAGGGAAGTGAAGGAGATATGGAAGCAAAAGACTTACTGGCCACAAGTATGCTGGCAAAAAGGATTATCTTCCTACTTGTCTCACTATATTCAAACATTTTACAAAGTTTACTCCATTACACTCTTGTGAGGCTTATGGCTCACAAGAACCCTCCTCTGACTACATACAGCCAGCACCACCGAACATGTCACTCAATTAATACAAATGCTTTTGACTCTCCCCCATCACTAAGTGCTACCTGGTTTTTGTAGGCCTGTCTTGCTTCCCTCATGAAAGTGGAAGATCTTGCTTTTTCCTAAACACAGTTCACTTGACGAGGACTAGACTGGTCCACACACTGGGCCTGAGGCAAGCCATCTAAACATATCTTCCCCTCTCTCAAACCCTCAAGCCTATTTATCTCTGACCATCAAGACTTAGTGAAATCCCACTTTCCCCATGACGTCTCTTGGGGATTACTATAACCAGAGATGTTGATATTTTTATTTAGAGTGTGGTTTTGGAAACACTCACTTCAACTAGTTATCCTATTTCAAGGATATAAATAACATTAATAAACTATCAATTCTTTGTACTAATATGCAAAAAATAAATTATTTTATAATATTTTACTTTAAAAGAATATCAAATGGGTCCAATTACATTTTTCTAAAGTGAATATTAAAAACTAACATATTCTCCTTAGGCTATGCATTAACTGTATTAAGCATTATTAGAATAGTGGCTATTTATTAAGCAGCATTCACTCTGTTGGATGTCTCTGTACCACTATAATTAAATCTTACACAGACCCTTGAATGTATTATTTCATTTTAAGTGCAAGAGAAGAGAGAATCAAAAGTGACCTGTTCGGCTTGGCGCCTGTGGCTCAATGGGCTAAGGCGCCAGCCACGTACACATGAGCTGGCGGGTTCGAATCCAGCCCGGGCCCGCCAAACAACAATGACGACTGCAACCAAAAAATGGCCGGCATTGTGGCGGGCGCCTGTAGTCCCAGCTACTTGGGAGGCGGAGGCAAGAGACTTGCTTGAGCCCAGGAATTGGAGGTTGCTGTGAGCTGTGATGCCACAGCACTCTATCCAGGGGTGATAGCTTGAGGCTCTGTCTCAAAAAAAAAAAAAAAAAAAGTGACCTGTTCAACACAGATAGCTCCAGAGCCTGAGCTCTCTGCATGACACCAGCTATGTCCTAGTGGTATCAGCATCCAGCCTTGATACAGCACATTCCATAGCTGAAATTGGCACATGCCATCTGACTCCCAGTTGTAAACTTGACATTCTCAGCTTTTAAATGTGGTAATAATTTTAGCCATACAAAAATGTTCAGTAATTTCAGATTGAGTCATTTGATTTAGGTGCAAATAAAGTAAGAGCAAAGACTACAAGGAACAACCTATAGCATATAAAGTCACTCTCATCACAGGAAACCCAACAGAAGTTATGAAGAGTTACAGAAGAAAATATGACTACATATACCCAGGTATTATAAGAAAAGAGGCCTCCAGGCTACCCTTTCCCAATGACTCTTCTTGCCCGAACATAGGCAGCTTACTTTTTAGCATTCCCCCAAGTATGGTTGCTAGCTACTTTGGCGATGGACTTGACCAAAATTATTTCTACATAGACAGAAGCCATTTCTCTCTCTCTCAATCTCTCACCTATAAAGCAGGGAATAAATGAATTCTCAGCAAGCCATTTTCAAAGACTGCCCATACCTAGGTGGCTGGAATAATATACACACACACACACACACACACACACACACACACACATATATATAAAAAATCACCTTCTAGGCATTCAAATGAATTAAACAATTACTGAATTCTTTTTTTTTTAAACAGAATCTCACTATGTTGCACTGTAGAGAATGCTATGGTATCAACTCACAGCAACCTTAAATTCTTGGGCTTAAGAGATTCTTTTGCCTCAGCTTCCCAAGTAGCTGGGACTACAGGTGCCCTGGCTATTTTTTTTTTTTTTTTTTGGTTGTAATTGTTATTGTTGTTTGGCAGGTCCGGGCTGGATTCGAACCTGCCAGCTCCTGTCTATGTGGCTGGCGCCCTAGATGCTGAGCTACAGGTGCCGAGCCAATTACTGACTTCTTACTGTGTACAAAACAGAACAAATGAATGTTTACATTTGTACTGTTTACATTTTGAATGTTTACATTTTACATTTATTCGAATGTTTACAAACGAAAAGTTGTAAAATTTAGTAAAGAGAAAAATGGACTATTGTGCCAATAGGGAAATTTGTCTTTAACGTCCTAGGCCTTGAGTAACAAAATGTAGCACCACCACTAAATGGTACTAACTAAACATATCACATATGCTATAACATAGTCCTTCTCTATGTGACACAAAATAAAATAAAAATAGATAAATACACTAAGTTGAGCATATAAACTTTTTCTTGGCATTAGCCATGTAGGACAGAGAGACATAACACAGAGGGATGAATATGAAAACAGGAGTTGTACACAGAGTAATCTTTCATTTAACTCATGAGACCTTAAAGTGACAGTGAAAGCTTTATGAGAAAGATGATTTAAAAAAATAAAGCTATAAAAGTTTTCCTTTTAGATTAGATGCTGAAAGACTATGATAGATAAGAACATACTGTATGTAAAATGTATTTACTTATTTATTTATTTGAGACAGGGTCTCATTCTGTCACTCAGGCTGGAGTTCAGTGGCATGATCATAGTTCAGGAGGCATCTTCCTGCCTCCCAGGTGGCTAGGATTATAGACACATGCCACTACACCTGGCTATTTTTTTAAAGATGGGGTCACCATAGTGTCAGCTTAAGGCGTATGATACCAGTAGAAAAGGACAGTCCTGTCAAAGTAACAATCCAACTTAGCATCTTTAATGGTGAGATCAGTATATATAACAGATAATATAACAGATGTTTTATTATTCAGTTAACTTCTCTAAAGTAGATAATGTGAGTTAATATTATAAAATAAAATAAAATAACCAAATTACATAGAACATTTAAGGGAAAAAAATCGTTAGCTACAAACCCTAAAAATATTGTAGTAAAGTAATACCTAGCAAAAGGCCTACTTAATTACTAGATACAAATTGTTATATTCAGCATGTGTAAAATATGTTTTTAGCCTGTCAATTTTTCTTTTTATCAAAGATTTCTAACCTGAAAATTACATATATTTGTTTTAAAGTAGGACAGAGTCATTCGTAAGTACAATGAAAATCATGTAAAAATGTAAATTAAGAGTATACTAAAGAAACTGAACAGTCTCAAGTTTTAGATATCCTATTTCCTTCAATTAAAAAGGAAAGGCTACAAACTTCATACCTTTCTAGCTGCTTCTGGTGCTTCTCCTCCCTCGCCTGAGCCTTCATCTGCTGCACTTCTATGGTGTCAGGCTTCCTTCTTCGCATGTACAGTTCGTGGTTTCCCATACACAAGGCTAAGATCCTCTTATTGATTCTCAGACGAGGTGCATAAAAAACAAAATCCTAAACATAAAATATTCTCAATTTAAGAACTTCTTGAAGGATAGTGGCTCTCACAACAATCTGCACTATAAATTTCAACATGAGGTATGAATTCTGATATACATTACATAGTTTGGAAACCATATAATTTCTTAACTCCTAGTAATTATGGTATACTTTCACCTAACTGGTTCCTCACTTTTTCATGCCCCACCAATTTTGTCCTATCAATATATTAAATGTCATTTATTCCTTTCTGTTCTCCAAAGTAACCATGAGCACCTGTTCCTTATACCTCAGAGGAGTGTTTATGGTTTCTTTTGCTTTTTTCCACTAGGGTCAAAACTGGTCCTTTGTTAATGGCTGTTAAATCCTTTTTAACCTAGAAATGTTCTTCTTTTTCATTTATTCAATAACTAACAAGAGTTAGGATATGAGAGTGTACCTGACACTAGAGGAATTTTAAAAATCAATTTAAATAAAAAGATTTCTTAAGTCTTAAAATTACAGAAATACAAAATTCATTAACACAAAATACATAAATGGAGTTAACTTAGAATAGAGTTACCTCTACCACATTTTAGCTACCAATGAATAGTTTTGTTTTGTTTTTTTGAGACAGAATCTCACTATGTTGCCCTAGGTAGAGCGCCATGGCGTTACAGCTCACGGCAACCTCAAACTCTTGGGCTTAAGTGATTCTCTTGCCTCAGCCTCCCAAGCAGCAGGGACTACAGACGCCTGCCACAACACCCAGCTATTTTTTTGTTGCAGTTGTCAATGCTGTTAGCTGGCGCAGGCTGGGTTTGACCCCGCCAGCCCCATGTATGTGGCTGGTGCCATAACCACTGTGCTACGGGTGCCAAGCCAAACAGCTTTTTTTTTAGTTGCTTCTTAGGAGTAGTGACTATTTTCAATTATCTTCTAATAAATATTAACTACATTATAGCTGAATCTCAGTTAAAATAAAGCTTTAATATTTATATATTCTAAAAAATTAAAGCACATTTTTAATAACATTATTTCATCACTGAGAAAGCTGAACTTAAAAAGAGAATGTTCTTCAGAAGCAACTCAATGAAGGAACAATGCCATTCTTCAAGTGACATCACAGGAAAGTAGCAGATATTTGAAGAGTTAATACATAAAACATTAGAAATTTTTACTTACGGGTGCCTTTTTGTCAATTGGCTTGATAACAAATTTTTTGTCATTAAATGAAATATTTCTGATTTCACTCCAGGGAAAACCAATTTTAGGTGTTAACCTTAAAAAACAAGAGCATCTCTTTAATTAAAGGCAGGAAACAATGAATGGACAATATTCCTAACAACTTCCTGGTACCAGCTTAGCTGAATCATCAGTCTTAAGAGTTCCAGGTTTTCAAAATGTATAAACTTACTTTAAAAAACAGTTGACATTACATTTTAAAGAGAAATTTCATAAATTCAATCATAAAACAATTATCCAAACATTTCATAAATAGGTCATGCATCTTGAAAGTATTACAGTTCTTAAAATTACCTTTGAAAACTATCTGGTGACCAGAGTGTATAACTGAGCCTTTTGGAGTTTACACTGCCTCTAGTTTTTACCGTTTGATCTCAAGCTAAGCTATTGTAACTGTCAGCTTAAGTATGTTTAAAACAGGGGGAAATAAAGCCTTTGTAACTTCTCATATGAATTATGGACACAAGTTACTAAAAAAAAAAATTACTTTCCTCCTCTGTTGAAAAATATTGGGGCCAGGATGGTGTGGCTCACATCACATTCTGGCCCTTTCAGAGTCTGAGGGAGGAGAATTGCTTGAAGTCAGGAAGTTTGAGATTTGCCTGAACACCACAGCAAGACCCAGTATCTTTACGAGAAACAGAAAAAATAAGCCAATTAGCTAGGTGTGCTGGCCCGTGCCTGTAGTCTCAGCTACCTGGAAGGCTGAGGCAGATGGATCATTTGATCCCAGGAGTATGATCCCATGCAGTTAGCTATGACACCACTGTACTCTGGCCCAGGCCAAAAAAAAAAAAGCTTGGTTATTTCTGAATTTACTAAAAATATTTAATTTTCGATACACTAAGATAAATGTTAGGGAAAGTGAATTACCTCTCAAGAAAACAATTTTAAAACACTCATACACAACTGTTTGGATAAATGGGAGATCTGGAATTGAAACTAATATTATACAGTAATTGCCTCCTTTTTAACATTCTACACACAAAGATATAAGGAATCAGATTGAATGAAGTGCTTTTGTTCCTGCTTTTTCGTATTATTTTACTGTTTCAGGCTATCCATCAACTGCATCAGCTGTCCTAATAACAACAGTAAGAAATGACTGTGGCACTTCTGCTGGCCAAAAGACATCATTCAGTCAGGTTTCTGATAACAAAGCATGAATTTTTACTCATTTATATTCCTTTTAATTCTTAAGCAGATTAGGTTCTTCAACACAGCAAGTAATTTTTTCTACATAAAACATTCCTTATTCAAGATGCATGTGTTGTCCTGCCCTCTCCTAGCCCCCCAATAAAATGTGTCAAAGTAATCTGCTTTCAAAGGAAACTGTAGGAATGAATATCGGATGGCATTTTTAAGGTAATATGTATACCACATGTACATGCTACTTTGAAAAGTTCTAAAGCAACTGCCTCATTTAATTCTTGTGAAGTGAACTTGAGAACTAATACAATAATGTTTAAAAGAAAAAGATTCAAAATTACAAAAATTCACTTGGAACATATTTTTGCTTTTTCAAAAATTTTAAAATTCTCTTCTGAATGATACTGCTTTGTATTACCAACTTGAGAAAATATTAGTATAGAAGTAGTAAAATGCACTCTTTTGGAGTCATTATATATGCTTTGAAATTAATATTTTACTAGATATCTGTAATAATAAAAGCTAAAATTCTGGAGTCAACCCAAAATAAAGAATAATGCTATAGGAGAAGGCAACACTGGCATAGTCTGGGATGCTTAGGTGGCCTGACAAATAAATAAGACAATCAGAGCTATTCCTAAAAAGCGCTGTAAAAGTCTGACATATTTTATATTGTATTGTATACATATGTATATTATCTATATACAGTACATAAATACAATGTATTTTATATGCATATATTCTCATACATTATACTGTATACATGTATAATACAATACTGATGAATTATATACATATAATATATGATTATATATGTATAATAAATACAACATTTCAGGAAGTAGGCTCGGCACCCTAACTCAGTAGTTAGGGTACTGGCCATATACACTGAGCTGGCAGGTTCGAATCCAGCCCAGGCCTGCTAAACAAAAATAACAATTGCAACCAAAAAATAGCTGGGCATTGTAGCGGGGTGCTAAGAAAAAGGAAAGACGGTATCTATAAGTCTATGTGGCATTAACTAATCTTTTAATTTAAAAAAAGCAGTAATGGGTAATCAAGACAAGAAACAACTTTTGCAGAAAAGTAAAGCCATGTAGACTACTGAATAATCACTAGTTCACTGTGCAACTAATTTACTTACTTGTCATCATGCTCATAAATATTGAGACCCAAAGCATCAACACCTAGCCACAATTCAGTCCCCTTTTTATTTTTTATTTCAAAATAGTTGACTCCATACATTTCCAGATCTTGTGCAATCTTCAGGTATTCCATCATAGAATCTTCCCTGTTGGAATAAAACTTAAGGTAATATATATAAACAGGAGTATCTAACACCAAACTAAAGTTGCAAAAGTATTTTGAATTAAAATTTAAAGCTTTATATTTACTCATACAAGTCATAGCTACCCAAATACCTTAGCATTCCTCTATGTTCTTCATGCCAGTTCTGTATTCTTTCTTCCCACTGTTCTTTGGTTAGTTTGTGTTGTTCCAACACACTACAGAAAAAATTTAAAAAATCCATCATAATGCTTTTGTGATTCAAAATCATTATTCCTTAAAAGTGTAGAATCCTTTCAGTGACTTAGTAGCTTGTCATACAAAGTAATACACATTATAAAACCGCTGCATAGCTAAATACATACACAGATGAGTACAGGTAACAATGTTATAATCTAAATAAGGTGGGTGGATTGCATCAATGTCAGTATCATTACAGATGTTACCATTAGGGGAGATTGAAAGGATACATAGGATTTAACATTTTTTGTAATTGCATCTGAATAATAACCATCTCAAAGTTTCTAGGATTCTTAAGTTATTTTAAATATTACATGTTTCAAAAGTAGTTATCATAAACATAAGTTTACAGGAATCCAAATATTTCAAATGAATAAAATGTTGGATCAAAAATGGCTTTCTCTTTTAATAGAGAATTAAATAAACTGAAAACCAGAATTTAAGGGCCCTAATACTTCCTTTATTTTATGTATTTAGCTTTTTTGCTACTAATTTTATTGTTTTACATGGGAAATATTTGCAACAGAAATATAGTGATAAGTTATATTCCCATTCAATGACCTCCAAATCATTCTTTTTTTTTTTTTTTGGTTTCGTATGTACCCAAGTGGTCCTTATTCAAATGTAAGCAAATGAAAATGTTCTTATTTTGTCCTATTTACAGTAAGTTTTTCTAATATCCATGTTTGCTTTCTCTTTTTTAAAATTTTCATATTATGGGATATACGTTTTATTTACGTACTTTTTGTACAAACTGAGTCAAAGTTTTAAGTGTTCTTTCACCCACAAAGTGTGCACTGTACCCAACCAAGTATTAGTTTACCCATCCATCTGCTCCCCCCCCAGCTTGATTTTCATTAAGATTTACTTCTGTACATGGACGTCTGTGTTGACTGATTAGTTCCAATTTGATAGAATACATGTGTTTGTTCCTTTATTCTTTGTTTTTAATGTACACAGCTATGATTTAATAAGAAAAAAAAAGTCTTTTTCCTGTATCATCCCTTTAAATGAAACATAAAAAATGATCACTACAAAAATCTCTCAGACTACTTTCATATAAAAATTTCAGGGCAGTGCCTGTGGCTCAAGGAGTAGGGCACCAGTCCCATGTGCCGGAGGTGGTGGGTTCAAACCCAGCCCCAGCCAAAAACTGCAAAAAAAAAAAAAAACTTCAGAATACATAAAGCACATATTTCAGCTTTCAAAGACGCCATTTAGATTTCACATACTAAACAGCTACAGCATAGCTCACAATGGCACAAATATGCCTAACACATGAACACTATTAATATTTCATCCTTTGTTTATAGTCAGAAAGAACTACATGGTTTGAAAGGTGCTTTAACTTATGTGTGGTCATTAAAACTCAATAAGTAATTCAAGTATGTGCATATACAAGCAGGCAATCCATTATCAGTATAAAAATCAAAAGCCATAGGCTTGGTGCCTGTGGCTCAACGGGCTAAGGCACCAGCCACGTACACCTGAGCTGGCAGGTTCGAATGCAGCCTGGGCCCGCCAAACAACAATGACGGCTGCAACCAAAAAAATGGCCGGGCGTTGTGGCGGGCGCCTGCAGTCTCAGCTACTTGGGAGGCGGAGGCAAGAGACTCGCTTGAGCCCAGGAATTGGAGGTTGCTGTGAACTGTGATGCCACAGCACTCTATCCAGGGTGACAGCTTTAGGCTCTGTCTCAAAAAAAAAAAAAAATTCAAAAGCTGTGAAAATAAAGGCAGAAAACTCAGTTTCTCTACCTTTCATTACATAGGTAGACATCACGACCTTACTGTAGAATATATAACAATTCTCACATATGGTTTCCCTAGAACATAATGGAGTTTTCAAAACTACAAAAGATGTCAAGATCCATAGTTGGCTTCATCAAATGCTTTTCTAGCCCACTTCAATTCTTCATTCATAGAAAGCAAGTCTTTAACCCCAGCAAACTTCCTGGGGTCCTTTTGAATCACGATGATATCTTGTACTCGACCCTGTCTGCCAACGGACATGAACTTGTGAGTCATTTCAGTAATGAACTCTATGAGGATTCTGGCCATCTCCAAAGCCATACATCCTACATCTCAATTTTTCAGAAAAAAGTCTCTTTTACCCTGTCCACCTCCTGAAACCTCCTCCAGTTTCTTCATTTTCTTCCTCAAAAGCAGGGTCTTCATCCTCATCTGCCACCCCATCAGCCTGCCAGCCTACAGCACCCAGCAGGCTCCCTCTCAACAGGTTTCAGTACTTCTGCAGCCTCACTTCCGGTGACTTCCACATTTTTTAACTAAAATACGTAACAGTTTTATTTTCACATTTCACAATACAAATGAAAACTGCCCCTTTTTTGAGTTTACTTCTTCCCCTAAAAACTATTCTCTCTTTGATAGGGAGGAGCAAGTCTTCCTTACCATGCTATTAAGAAAACACCTACAGTCACAGCACCACAATCTCCTGGTGAAACAGAATAATATGAAACTGACATAAAGAAAACTCCCCTCTACCCTTATCTGTTTGGTCAAGTCATTCCAGGACGAGCTGGTGCCAACATGGGACTCATCACTGGGGGCCCAGGCATCACTGGCATGTCACCTCCCATGGGTGGCCTCATTCCAGGAGCAGGTCCCACTGGCATCATCCCAGGAGGAGGAGGACCCGGAAGATTGGGGGGAGGTGGAATCGCCCCTGCAGGAGGAGGAGCCGAGAATGCAGTAGGAGGCATTTTTCCTTGTTGAAATGCAGCTGTTGTTTTGTCAGTCAGGCTCTAAGCCTGCTCTTCCATCCACTTCTGACAGTCCCTCACATTCTCCTTGTGCTTCCTCCCACTGCAGTGTGTCTTTCTCACAGATGGAGTCATGGGTGAGATACGTATCGCAATAGTCAAAACTTGGGCATATTCCCTCCTGGCCATCGGCAACTCCTTTCTAATGTGAGTTTTTAAAAACAAGCCTCCATACCAGTGTGGGAGGAAAGAACGGTAGAGCAGGTGAAGGAAGTCTGCTCTATTGGTAACAAAGCTCCAAGTTCATCCCATTATGGATTTCACAGTCCCCTAGAGACACGAGGTCCTTGAAAAGCATGTACCACTTCTTAAGGACAATCTTGTTCCAACGGGTGCCAGTTTGGGCTGCAATCAGCTTCATTTTTATTTATTTTTTTATTTTTTTTTGAGACAGAGCCTCAAGCTGTCACCCTGGATAGAGCGCTGTGGCATCACAGCTCACAGCAACCTCCAATTCCTGGGTTCAAGCGATTCTCTTGCCTCCACCTCCCAAGTAGCTGGGACTACAGGCACTCGCCACAACGCCCGGCCATTTTTTGGTTGCAGCCGTCATTGTTGTTTGGCGGGCCCGGGCTGGATTCGAACCCGCCAGCTCAGGTGTACATGGCTGGCGCCTTAGCTCGTTGAGCCACAGGCACCGAGCCTGCAATCAGCTTCTTAAAGTCCCAATGGTATCATTGGTGTTGCATCTAACGTAGACCTTCTTCCCCAGTCATTGCAAACAACTTTGATCATCCCGGCTGCAGCTCCAAACTCAAAACTTCCAACCTGCAGACACCATAACCTCCAGCCTCAAGAGCTCTGATGAATGAGATTTTAAAAACCATGAGAGATTCTTTTACCATCTCCATGCATTTGAAATCCACTGGAAGGCACGTCCAATCTCTACTTCAGCCTTTGAGAGCAACACCTGTTCCTTCATTCTTGTGATGTTTCACTTAGAAGAACATCATCAGAAAAGATTCTAGATCACCTTTTTTTATTAAGTCATATATATACAGACCATGAATACATTTATGTCCTTTGGGGATTCAACGTGTTGATTATTTGTACAAATTGGAGTGATTACATCCTACTAATTAACATAGCTTTCACTTCATTTATTTAATCGCAGTGTTAAGACATTTGTGTTCAATACTTGATAGATTTGACTTGTACACTTGCATCATCATTTTTTTTTTAACAGCTGAGTAGTAGTCCATGATACACACACAAACGCACATACCACATTTTATTAATCCTTTCACGCTCTTCTGGACACTTGGGTTGTTTCCACATCTTTGCAATTATGAATTGCTCTGCTATAAACATTTGAGTGCAGGTGTCCTTTTTATGACATGAACTTTTTTTCCTTTCAGTATATATCTAGCAGTAGGATTGCTAAGTCAAATGGTAGGTCTACTTTAAGTTCTTTGCAGCATCTCCTTGTAATTTTCCATGGAGATGTAAAGACCAAGCTGACTCCATTTTATTAAAACTAACTCCATCTTATTCCTCAGCCTTCATTATGTAGTTACATGCTGAAAGCATTAAGTAACTTACTCCCTCCCCCGCCCCTCGTCCTTGTGTCTGCCCCGAGTGATAGCAGCTCCTTCCCAAACCAGCCAAGGACAAGTATTACTCAGTCCCCTAGACCTCTATCAGCTCACCCCACACCCCCTCCCTTTTTCCTTTCTGTACCCTTAAAAACCCCCTCCTTTTCCAGGCCGCGGGTTTCTCCGTTTTCCTGCTGCGCTAGGTGTGAGAGGCCCCCAAGCCCGAGCTTGTGAATAAACCTCTTGCTCTTGCATCGGATTCAGTCTCTCGGTGATTTATGTGGGGGATCCCTGGAGCTGGGCACAACAGAGGCTGTACTGGTTTGCAGTCCCACCAACAATGTATAAGAGTTCCTTTCTCTCCACATCCACACGAGCATTTGTGGTTTTGGGACTTTTCAAGATGAGTAGTTCTCACTGGATTTAGGTGATATCTCATTCTAGGGTTTCTATTTTTATTTCTCTAATGATAAGAGACATTGAGCATTTTTTCATGAATTTGTTGGCCATTAGTATATCTTCATTTGAAAAGTTTCTGTTCATGTCTTTTGCCACTTTGTCTCTTGCTGATCTGCCTGAATTCTTTGTAGATTTTGGTTATCACTCCTTTATCAGATATGTAGCATGGATTCTTCCATTCTATGGCTTGTCCATTCTTTTGATTCTGTCCTTGGCTGTTCAGAAGCCTTTTAATTTGATCAGGCCTCATTTATTAATTTTTACTGTTGCTGTGACTGCTTTCAAGGTCTTCATGAATTCTTTGCCTAGGCCAGTATCTATAACTAAGAGTTTTGTCTACATTTTCTTCTAGAATTTTTATAGTTTCCTGCCTTGGGTTTAAGTCTTTTATCTACCATGAGTTAATTTTTGAACTGGTGACTAAATTAGCAAAATCAATTTGCTTATAAATACAATTTACTTGCTATGCACACTTCAGGTTACAATTTCCATTCAGTTTAGGTCATATGATAACTATCTACCTTTCTCCACTGGTGAATCCCAGATCCTACTTTATTTACAGCAAAAGCTGCAGTGTGAAAACATTATTTTACTATATAAAATTTTTGCCTGAAACCCAGGGACTTGTTGGCAATATAAAGGAATCTTAGGATGAAGTCTTCCCCTAAACAGATTAAATACTAATTAGATTCCTTAATGCAGTCTCAGACCATCATGTTTTTATGACATTCTATTCCTTTCTCTATTCGTCCCCTTTCAAGCCCTTGCCTTTGTGGAGATGAATTCTGCCTTTCTCCTTTGAACACGCAGGTTTTCATATTTTCCTTATCTGTGTACTCACTTGCTGTCTGGCCTCTGGGCTCAGTGCAGTCCATTGCTCACTGTGACATGCCTGGCGCCAGCACTAAATAGGTACTCAAAAATTTTCAGAGTGAATAAATCATTGATCTTTCCCATCTTTAAAGAATAAGTCTAGAAATCCATGCTTCATAAACTTTAGTTTATTTTCCTTTTTCACAGCCAACTTCTTTTAAGAGCTATTCACATTGACTAGCCTCAACTTCCATACCTGACACCCACTGCCCCCAGTTTACCACAATCTGGCTTCAACCCCGAACACTCTACTGAAACTGCTCTTACCAATCTCCTCATTCTACCACTTCAGTTCTTGTCGTATTTGACTTCTCTGTACTATCTGGCAAATCCTTCTCTCTTTAAAGCATTCTTCCCTTTTACTTCGTGATGTAACAATCCTCTGGTATTCTTCTTCCTCTTTTTTTCTTTTATTGAGACACAGTCTCACTTTGTTGCCCTTGGTAGAGCGCCATGGCGTCTTAGCTCACACCAACCTCAAACTCTTGGGCTCAAATGATCCTCTTGCCTCAGCTTCCCAAGTGCTGGGATTACAGGCGTGAGCCACCATGCCCTGCTTACAAGTTAGAAACTTAAATCTATAGAGAAAACAAAACCTGCCATTTACTCTCAAAAGCATTTATTAAGTCCCTATCTGCTTGTGTTAGAATTTTTACTAAGCAACAACAGTCACATCCTGCCCTCAGGCCCAAATTATCACTGCTTCCATTTATTGCCTACTCTGTGAGAATGAAGGAAGAGGAAGATCAACTTCAGTGAGTACCCAGCAGATAAACCAAGCAGCTGGTATGTCACGATTTTTAAATGTATACTCTCTGATGCAGCTTCCAACTCAAAATCTCAAGAACAATTTTTATTTATTTACAAACTTCTGGAAAGTAATTTTCAGAAAACGTAACGTAAAACTATTTTTTACTTACCGTTGGGGTAGGAGTCTATCATTAGCCAGGTAGCCTGGTTTATGAATCTCTTTATTATAATCTCCATACTTGGCTTGAACAGCATAGGAAGCCAAGAGAACTGCAGTTTCTGGTGGGCAATATACCTCATCATTTAAGATGG
>CAUYRH010123123.1:0-36268 GCA_963574655.1 Perodicticus potto
GGGAGAGAGAAGCTCTCTCCGTTCCTCTCCCGGTCTTTCCCCGTCTCCTCCTCTAGGCCTCTAGCCTCAGGGTATATATAGGTGTATGGGTTCCTTGGCCAGGAAACGAATGAATGCAGTCCCTTCCGCCGGGGGGAAGGTAAATACATTTTTAAAATCTCCCCTCATCCCGCCCAAATCTCCAAACTCTTTCCTGGGATTTCTAGGAGCAAATGAAATCAAACCATCTCACATGATTGTCATCAGAAAGTATGATGGTGGGTTAAGTCTCCTGGCTTCCAAAGCCTGGGGAGGGGGCAGCCGTCGGAGCTGCCTCTTGCTGGCTCTGGAGCAGGGAAAAGCTCCTTGTCCTGAGCCTGCTTTTTCGGTCATGTTCAGTGACTTGGCCCTGTCACCTGGGTCCAGTGCCCTAGCGCTCTCACCCTTCTGCTCATTTTTAACATAACAGTGCAAAGAAGAGTGAAACAACCTTTAAAAAGAAACCATAATAAAAAACAAAAACTAAAAATATCCTTCTCATTGAGGGAGAGTTGGTTCCATGTTACCCAAGCACTAGGTGGTAGGTCACCAAATTTGGAGCCCTAATCTTGGTGTCAGAAAGTCTGGGTTTCTCTCTTCACTTTGCCCCTTACTAGCTCTGTGACTTTAGAAAAGTTATGGTATTTTTCTGTTCTCTTCTTTGAAATGGGAATCAGGTTGGGCATAGAGGCTCACACCAGTAATCCCAGCACGTTGGGAGGCCAAGGTGAAAGGATTGCTTGAGGCCAGGAGTTTGAGACCAGCTTGGGCAATGTAGCAAGACTCTGTCTCTATAAGAAAAATTTTAAAAATTACCTGGGCTTGGTGGTGGGCACCTGTAGTTCCAGCTGCTCAGGAGGCTGAGGCAGGAGGATCGCTGCTGCCCAGGAGTTTGTTTTAGGCTATGAAACTATGATTGTGGCATTGCATTCCAGCCTGGGTGACAGAGCAAGACGCCCATCTCAACAAATAAAATAAAATAAAATAAAATAAAATAAAATAAAATAAAATAAAATAAAATAAAATAAAGTAAAGTAAAGTAAAGTAAAGTAAAGTAAAGTAAAGTAAAGTAAAATGGAACTGTATGTAACTTTCAAAGGGGTCAAAGGCATTAAGTTAGAGCATATATCTGAGGGCTGTGGCGGTGTACCTGAAATAAGTTGCTGGATAAAATACAACATATCTACTTAAAATTAATCTCAGATAAATACAACTTTTTTCTTAAAAGTTTATCCAAATATTATAAAAACCAAGCATGCTCTATTTTTACTTTCTAAATCTGGCCACCCTACCCTGGCCTATTACAGGTATTAGGTAATTGTTTCCTCATTTTGACTTCCAAGTAAACTCATCTAAAAAGGGCTTCAGACGCTGATTTAAATATGGCTAAGTTGTAGTTTGAAGGATGAGGAGGTAGGGAAAGATGACAGTGGCAACAGTGGCTATAATCTTATCCTTACTTCCACAAGTAGAACAGCAAACACACCAATAGTATAAAAATACAGAAGACCAATACAGTTTCCTGCCTGATTGCCAATTCACCCCCTTTTGGAGCTCCTACATAAATTACTCTTCTTCCAAATAATGCATTTTTATCTAGAAATGTAAAATTATGTTTATGGTGAGCTTTTAACATGGAGAAGCGTTTATGGCATAGTCATAAGTGAGAAAAGCAGGATGAGAGATTATAGCTACATTATGATCTCTATTACATTAAAATCCATAGAAAAAATTTGAGAAGAAATATGTAAAAATAACTGCTTGTCATGGGATTTTTTTTTTGTAGAGACAGAGTCTCACTTTATCACCCTTAGTAGAGTGCCATGGCATCACACAGCTCACCGCAACCTCCAGTTCCTGGGCTCAGGCGACTCTCCTGCCTCAGCCTCCTGAGTAGCTGGGACTACAGGCACCTGCCACAACATCTGGCTATTTTCTTATTGCAGTTTGGGGGGCCGGGATTGAACCCACCACCCTCGGTATATGGGGCCGGTGCCCTACTCACTGAGCCACAGGCGCCGCCCATGGGATTGTTTTTTGGTTCATCCCTGAATCTTTATACCTTCCAACCTTGTCCAAACTTCTTACAATTAACTTCTTACTCTTATAATTTATTAAGCTCTTGCTTACATTATGTTATGATTTATCAGTTGTCTTACATTACAAATAAAATTCTAAATGAATGAACCAAGTTGTAGGAAACATAACTCTTAAGAATGGATAATCTGGCTGGGCAGGGTGGCTCATGCCTATAATCTTAGCATTTTGAGAGGCAGAGGCAGGTAGATTGCTTGAGCTCATGAGTTCAAGACCAGCCTGAGCAAGAGCTAGACCCTATCTCTAAAAAATAACCAGGCATTGTAGAGGGTGTCTGTAGTCCCAGCTACTTGGGAGGCTAAGGCAAGAGAACAGTTTGAACCCAAGAGTTTGAAGTTTCAGGTTGGGCATAGAGGCTCACACCTCTTGAAAGAAGTTTCAAACTCTTGGGCTCAAACTATTGAGCCCAGTAGAGTGACCCATGGGTCATGGCACTCTACTGAAGGTGACAAAGTAACACTCTGTCTCAAAAAAAAAAAAAAGGACAGATTATAAAAATTCAGGTTGTAACAAAACCATACAGTTTATCTTTAAAAATATCTTTATTGTGAAATATAACATAAACTGGAAATTGTAGGGTAAACAAAATGTTCAGCTGAGCATATTTTTATAAAACAGAGACCCACGTAACCAGTGAGGTAACAAAATAGAGCTCTGTCACTGTCCCTTAATGAAGCCCCATGTTCTCTTTCCCAGGCACAACCCTCTCACGTGCCCCCAGTTGGTTTGTGTTATTTACTTCCTTTTCCTTTCATTTCAGTTTTACCACCTAAGTTCCATCCCTAAAAAGTACGAATGAGTTTGGTTTGTTCTTGAACTTGGTATAAACAAAATCACATGCAAATATTCTGTGTGCCTGGCTTCTTTCACCCAGCAGGCTTTTAAGATTCATTCATATTGCTTAGCACTTCATTGTTGTGGCCGTGCTAGTATTTTGAGATAAGACCATGCTATCCTCTCTTCATCCATGCTACTGTTGATGGGCATTTGGGTTGATTCCACGTTTGGGCATTATGAAATGCTACTCCTACCAGCATCTTTGTCTGTGTCTCCTGGACCCATGTACTCCCCAGAGCTCACATTTTAGTTTCTGCAAGCTGAACTGAGTTTGGGCTAATGAGATTTATACCCATCCATGGCCATAAAATGAAAACTTGATAAAGACACTGGAGCTTGGGAATCTGAAGCTGTGAGTTGTCATGAATTAGTCCTTATTCATGACAAATTCATATTTCAAAGGACCGAAGACCCTACAGTTTCCCACATGTCAGAATAAACTTGCAGTTATTATAAATACATTAAAGAGTATTTTAAATGGCAAGAAACAGTCTTAGAAGTCTTTTATATATCAAATTAATAGGATCTAAATGTGAAGGTCTCTGCTTTGGGACTAACAAAAACATATGTCAATATTCCAAATTAGAAAATTTTGCCTTTAGTTAGAGTCAGAAATTTCTTTGAGCCAGAAGAGATTTTAGTAACACTATCTAGTTCTACTCCTTCAGTACATAAAAATCAGTAAATGAAGACTTTTTGAAGTCAAATATCTTCCCAAGGTCCTATTAGCTAGTACATATAGAACCAGGACTTCTGACTTTCATCCTTGAATACTACAAAAGTTCCCCAAAATATTACATGGGGATACCTTTCAAGCTCTGGTGTGTGTAAAAGACCGAGGATGTTACTCTGCCAAGGCCAACATCACTGTGTCTTATTAATGCACCCACCTGAGCAGGAGGCTTTCTTCGTGATTTTCCTTGCATCTTATTTTTACAACAGAGATATGGTAAAATCACAGATATTATTTAGCACTGGGTATGAGGCCATGTTTTGTAATATTTTGATATGTATGGCAATAGATGGTCAGAATTTATTAAATTCTTGAAAGTTATAGCTCTGTGTTTACTATGACCTTCTATTACCTGTTATAGCATGGTAGGGTACTGGAGACAGCCATTCCTTTGAAGCTCTAGTGCTGTGATGCTCAGCTGCCAGATTGAGATCAGGTACTGGTCTGGGATGGCATTTTTCTTGATCCGTGGTGACATGAGAAGAAAAAAAAGGACAAGTTAAGGCGTTTTTCCCAAAATTACTTTTGTTCCATTTGAAGGAATCACCTTTTGTGCAGAGATTTGTCTTTCTCACTTTTTGTGTGTGTTAAAATGGCCTTTTTAGGGCTGTCCCTGTGGCTCAATTGGTAAGGCGCCAGCCCCATATACCGAGGGTGGTGGGTTCAAACCCGGCCCCGGCCAAACTGCAATAAAAATGTAGCCGGGCGTTGTGGCGGGCGCCTGTAGTCCCAGCTACTCGGGAGGCTGAGGCAAGAGAATCGCCCAAGCCCAGGAGTTGGAGGTTGCTGTGCGCTGTGTGACACCACGGCACTCTACCGAGGGCGATAAAGTGAGACTCTGTCTCTACCAAAAAAAAAAAAAAATGGCCTTTTTAAAATACCATGTTTGGCTGAGCATGGTGGCTCACACCTGTAATCACAGCATTTTGGAAGGCTATAAGTGGGAGGATCCCCTGAGGTCAGGAGTTTGAGACCAGCCTGAACAACTTAGCAAGACTCTGTCTTTAATAGATAAATAAATGTATTCTCATGGCATTTATAGTTTAAAAATGTTTCAAAGACAAGGACTGCAACTGTTTTGTTCACTATTATGTATTCAGTCCCTTTTATGCTGCCTGGCATATAATAAAGAATCAATAAATATATAAATGAATACCTAAAAGATGAATAAAATTCGTTTGGTTATATGTGTGTGTTAGGAGGATTTTCCTAGTCCTTGAAATCTAAAAATATGATAAATTTCAGATCGTCACCCCTGAGGAGAGGCACAAAACTCTCAGTGTCCAGTGTCCCTGGTTCACATGTACCCAGAACCTCAGGAAATAGGGTCTCTGAAATGTAATTAAGTTGAGGTCATGATGGTGGCCTGATCCAATAACTGGTATTGGATCTCTAAGAGGGGAATGTGGACACAGATAGAGGGAGAAGGCCGTGCTATGACAGCGACAGGCAGAGAGGAAAGTGAGGCAGCTATACACCGTGGAATGCTGGCAACCCCCAGAAGCTGGAAAAGGCAAAGAAGGATCCAACCCTAGACGCTGAACAGAGAGAACGGCCCCACCAACATGGCTTTTAGACTTCTAACCTCCAGAACAGTGAAGAGATACATATTTGAGCAACTTAGTCCACGGTACTTTGTTGGCACCTAAGTTACTAGGAGTCTAGACCACGGGATGTGGCAGGAGGACAGTGGGAAAGGATGATATTTCTAGGGACTGATGGTGTCTCCTATAACCTCCCTATGTGGGGCAAGAAAAAAAGAACTATACCCAAACCCAACAAAAACAAACAAAAAAAACAACCCATGCTATCCATGCTGCTTCTTAGGGTGTAATTAATGACTGGAAATACGGGGTAATCATTATCTGGAGGGCACTTTTCTATTTTTATCCATGGAAGAAGCAGAAGAAATTCTTTGGGATGACACAAGATGTATTTTGGATAGATAGGAATCTTGATGGAAAGAGATAGTAGGTGCTTGGGACAGGTTACAATCTAAAATGTTTCTAAAGAGCTTGGGTATAAATAAACTTACAAAATCAATATATTTTAAAATGTATACATATTGTGGAAGAAGTTAAAGCAATTGTATTTGTAAGTTAAAGAATAAATGATAATCTGAGAATATTTATACTATAATATGTAATTTGTATATTTAGAGTTTCATATATCCCATTGGCTTAAAATAAGAACCATCTATACAGAAAGAAGAAAAGAGTGGTTGGTTTTAACTGATTGTTTTCTTTGAAAGAAATGGTTTCATTATGGCAGATATTTTTGTCTATATTATTTACTTAGGGTAAATGATACCTATGCATAAAAGTTCAGTAAATACCTGTTGAATGAATGTCCCAGGTGATTTACATTGTTAGGGGTAGGGGGTGGATCTACATGCCTCTATTTCTGGTCTAAAGCTTCATTGTGGTAATGCACAGAACATATGTTTATTTCAGCAAGGGAGGATATAAGAAAGAAGAAAAAGACAAAGAATTATAGGTTTACAAAAGGTGAACTAAAATCTGAAATGCTATCAAACCATGTCAATAAAATGGTCTACGAATGATGATAGTAGCAATCTGGGCTTCTGTTAGAATTCACATCGTAAGTTTTATGAAGGAGGGGTAAGATTTTAGAGAGACCATAAGGTCTCATCCTGTTAGTGAACAGGGAACATATTAATTCAATTTGGCCACCTGGGGCCCATTTAGTGCACTAGAGCAGTAATTTGCTAAATGGGTCCCTCATAGTAAAAAAGAATGAGTAAACAGTGAGCAATTTAGGCATGGTAAACCACTAGTAGCTCAAGGGATATAAAAATGTGAAAGTATAATTAGATTCCTTGTTCATAATGTACTAATTAAATGTATTACATTGTATATTGCATTTTTCTGAGTTTATTTCTGGACACAGCTGATCCCTTGACAATTCAGACTGAAACCATCCCAGCTATCAATTCATACCTCTATTAAAATTCTGACTGCTTTTATTAGGCAAAAACCTCCAAAGATGATTTCTTTTATCTAGATCTAAGGATGCAGACGGGATTAACCCAGATATAGAATACAGCAAGTCAGTTATAAATCACACAACACAAGGTAAACTGTGGCCATATATTGAAAATTATGTTTTCTTTTTCTAAACTTAGCTGTGAAAATATTTTAACAAGTTGGCATAGGGATTTACAACTTTTACAATCTCATGTTTCTTTTCAGAATTATCTTTTAGGATTTTAAGATCAGATTCTTTGAAATGTATGGGTAGTCAGAAATGTGGTATCAGATCATACATTTGGAACACTCCAAAGCAGGGAGGCATTCATGGCTTACATAGTTTTCAGAGATGGGTGTATTCCCCACTCTACTTTTAAGTTGAGAAGCTGCTCTTTCATGGATATCTGGAATACATTTGTCTTTTATTGAAATCCTTTCCTTATTCAGAGAAGTTGTATAGTGTGGGTTGGCACAGATGGTCTGGATGATGTTTCACAATACTAGTAAGCTCTAAGCACAAGTTTCATAGCTCTTCATCAATTTGTTATTTCAACTATAAGGCTCCAGCTGATCTGGTGTTAAGTGGACTGTCCATTCTATTTATTCATGTATTTATTTATTTTCCTTTTATTAAGTCACATGCACATAAATCATGAATACATTTATGCATATGTGGGGTACGATGTGTTTTTTTTTTATACAATTTGGAGTGCTTACATTAAACTAATTAATATAGCTTTCACCTCATTTACTTGATTATTGTGTTAAGGTATTTATGTTCAATACTTGATAGACTTGTATCCTTGCAATGTGGTCCATAGGTGTGGTCCCACCGTTTACCCTCCCTCTATTAAAACTCCCCCCTCCTTTGCTTTTCCCGTCCATTTCTCTCCTTTATCCTGGGCTATAGTTGTGATCTATCTTTCATAAGAACGTGTGAGTAAACGTAAATTGGTTTCATAAAAGTACTGAGTACATTGGATACTTTTTCTTCCATTCTTGAGATACTTTACTAAGGAGAATATGTTCCAGCTCCATCCATATAAATATAAAAGAGGTAAAGTCTCCATCTTTTTTTAAGGCTGCATAGTATTCCATAGTATACATATACCACAATTTATTAATCCATTCATGGGTCAATGGGCACTTGAGCTTCTTCTATGACTTGGCAATTACGAATTGCCATTGCATTGAGCTGCAATGAATAATCTGGTGCAAATATCTTTGTTGCAAAGGTACAAGTCAAATCTATCAAGTATAGAACATAAATGTCTTCACACAATAATCAAGTAAATGAGGCAAAAGCTATCTTAATTAGTTTGATGGAAGCAGTCCAAATTATAAAAAAAAAATCAACACATTGTACCCCACATATGCATAAATGTATTCATCATCTATGACTTAATAAAAGGGAAAAAAGAACTAGCTTTTCTGCACATGTAAACAAACCAACACAGCATAGACAGTTTGTTGGTACAGCCAGTCTCATAGATAGACAGAGAAGTAGCTGATAGAAACCCAAGATCATGAAGAATCAGTAGACCTAGAGCCAAGAAAGTTTACAACAAAAGGGTTTGCTGAAGCTTCTCATCTCACTGAAGCAGGGTCCACTAATCATGAAGAGCAAGATGCTAACATTTAGCAATTTGTGAAGATTTTCCATATAGTTAGTGTGAACATTACTGACTACAAGGCCATTTATAATGATAAAAAGAAAAAGCCTGTGCAAATAGCCTTTAATGTCTTTTTCAAGGAAACAACTTCAGTGGTAATCTACCCTCCTGCAACAGAAGGAGATCCTGATTCTACATCACCCACTCCATCCTCTCTAGCACCACTTCAATCATAATCTTCCCATTAATGTTAGCCTACTTTCTTGCCTCTAAGCAAGACATTGATGCAATGTTAGATGTATTAATCTTTAACATCTTTTTTTGAAATTTCTTTTATCTCCTATCTAAAATTTTTGTATGAGTTGTATTGTATTCTGAATTAAAAGTACAATAGCTTCTATAATGTATTATTATGGTACAATGATATTATTATTATTACAGTATTATACCATATTCTATCACAGATGAGCCATTATAGTATTGTCTTATGATTATTACTGTATACATATATGTGATGTTCATCAGGGATCCAAGTTACATACAAATCTGCCTAAAGATGTTCTCTGGAATGTATTTTAACCATAACTTGGGGACTGTATATTAAGTATTGATGAACTAAAAACTTCAAATAAAAGATAGAGATTGTCAGACTGCATAAAAAAGTAAAATTCAACAATATGCTCTCCATGTCTTTTAGATAAAGAAGTACGAATACTTAGGTTAAAAGTAAAAGGCTAGAAAAAGACTTACCATGCAAAAATTAACCTTGATAAAGTTGTTTCAGCAAGATAATAAAGAGGGGAAAGTTCTAGAAAGTTCCAGGACCCACCCCAGAGACATGAAATTAACAACAATATTCAGACCAAATGACTTACTGAGAATTTTAGAAACCTGTGAAGAAGCAGCAGCAACTAAGGAAACCACTAATCAAGAAAAAAATGCACCCCAAATGATAGGATATTTTGATTTATTTTGTTCACCCCTTCCCATTCCCTCACCTGTTATATAGCCTGGCATAATATGGGGAGAGCTGCCCAAATCCCAGCTCCTGCCTTGGGATGAAAGAAAAAATGTGGAACTTACTTACAATGTTCTATCTTGCAACATTGCCTAACCTAGGGACTAGTTTCTGTCTCACCTGGTGTTAAGGATTATGGGATAGTGGTATAGTTTGAATATCAAGTCAGAGGTTGCTGAAAGTAGTAATGAGTACCATAATGCATTAGAACTGTAGGGAGCATAAAATACTGTAGGCAGATGGGAAGATATTGTGAGCAGAGAAATACAATGTAAACCCCAGACTTCTGAGAAGAAGCAGGGGTGATATTCTTGAGGAAACTAAGACATGTAAAGCTGATAATTGGTATTATCAGGAATTGAAATAAATGCACCTGCACAGGATGTTTCCCTATAAAAGATTTGAAAGGTTTCAGAGCTTCTATGCCATCAAGATCTTCATCCATCCTTAAAGGCATGTAGAAATGTTTTTCCTTTTTTCAAATGCACCAATTTCAACAACAACCACCAAAATCATAAGTCATACAAAGAAACAAGGAAACATGGCCCACTCAGCAGAATAGAATAAATCTCCAGAAACTGACCCTAAATAAAAGAAGGCCTCTGGAATACTTGACAAAGAATTTAAAACAACTTTCTTAAAGATACTAAAGATCTAAAAAGGAACAACATAGATAATTAAATGAAATGGAAAAGGAAAACAATGTACAAACAAAACAAGAACATCATTGAAGAGATATAAACTATTTTTAAAGCACCAAACAGAAATTCTAAATTGAAAAATGCAGTAACTGAATTGAAAAATACACTAGAGGAGCTTAACAGCACACTAAACAAGGCAGAAATAAGAATCAATGAACCTGCATATGGGTCATTTGAAATTACCAGGGCAGAATAAGGGGGGGGGGGAGGAGAAAGGAAGAAAGAAAAATGTACAGAGACTAAGGAACATATAGGATACTGTCAAACAGACCAATATATGCATTATGGGAGCCTCAGAAAAAGAAGTGAGAAAGAACTGAGAACTTATTTGAAGAATGACCAAAAGCTTCTCAAACTTGAAGATAGAAATGCATGTACAAATACAAAAAAACTCAGTTAACTCTAACTAGAAAAGCCCCAAGAGACCTATACCAAACATAATATAATCAAACTACCAAAAGTCTAACAAAGAAAGAGTCTTGGAACCAAAAAGAAAAAAATGAACTTATCCTATACAAATTTATGTAAGATTATTAGTGAATTTCTCAGCATAAGTCTCATAGGTTAGAAGGCAGTGATATATCCAAAGTGTTAAAAGAAAAAATTTTCAATCAAGAATACTATATCTTGTCAGTGCCCATAGCTCAGCAGGTAGGGCACTGGCCAAATACACCGAGGTTGGTGGGTTTGAATCCAGCCCCGGCCAGCTAAAAACAACAATGACAACTACAACAACAGCAACAAAAGCAAAATAGCTGGGAACCTGTAGTCCTAGCTCCTTGGGAGGCTGAAGCAAGACAATCACTTAAGCCCAAGAGTTTGAGGTTGCTGTGAGCTGTGACACCATAGCACTCTACCCAGGGTGACAGCTTGAGACTATGTCTCAAAAAAAAAAAAAAATACTATATCTTCCCAAAACATTCCCTCAAGATTTCCCAAATAAACAAAAGCTGAGAGAGGTCATTATCACTAGACTTGTCCTACAAGCAATGCTAAATGGAGTGGTTCATGTTGAAATAAAAGGATGCTACAGAATAACTCTAAGCCACATAAAAATATAAAGTTATTTGGTAAAAGTAAATATATGAACAAATATAAAAATCTGATTATTATAGTTTTCATTCTTAACTCCACTTTTAATAATTTTATAGTACTTAAAAGATAAAAATCTTCTTTAAAATTATAAATATATGTTGATAGGTATAAAATATAAAAGATGTAACTTGTGGTACCAATAACATAAAGGGGGCACAATTGTAAAGGAGTAGAGTTTTTCTATGTGATAAAAGTTAACTTATTATAAGTTTAAAATAGATTTTTATAACTTATAGATGTATTATGTGATCCTCATGGTAATCTCAAAGAAATATTTATAGAATATACACAAAAGGAAATAAGAAGGAAATAAAAACATGTTCCTACAAAACAGTCAAATAAACACAAGGGAAGACAATAAAGAATAAAACAAATGTCAATAAGCAGAAGACAACAAACAAACTAGCAGGAGTAAATCCCTACTTATCAGTAATTACTTTTAATGTCAAGGGACTCCCAGTCAGAAGACAGAATTTGGCTAAACTGATTTAAAAAAAAAAAAAAAACAGGATCTAATTATATGTTGTTTATAAGAAACTCACTTTAGAACTAAAGACCTACATACAGACATGTTGCAAGTGAAAGGATAGTAAAAGATATTCCATGTAAATACAACCAAGAGAAAACAGTTGTAGCTATATTAACATCAGACAAAATAAACTTTAAATCAAAAAGTTACAAGAGACAAAAAGTTATATAATGATAAAGGGTCAATTTTATAGAAAGATATAACTATTATAAATATTTATATGCACTAAACACCAGAGATACAGAAAATAGAGAAATTCATTTTAAAATTTATATCTAATCTCAAAAGTTTATTCCTAGAAAGCAAGAATGGTTTAATGTAAAAAAAAAAATGAGTCAATGTAATGTGCCATATTAACAAAGAGAAGGTGAAGATCAATTCATTGTTGCAGAAAAAACATTTCACAAAATTTAAAGACCTTTTCATGATACAAAACAAAAACTAGGAATAGATGGAAACTATCTCAACATAATAAAAGTCATGTAGAAAAAACCCAGGGTGAACATCATACTCAATAGTAAAAGACTAAAAGATTTTTCCCTAAGGTCAGAAACAAGGCAAAGACCTCAGATAGCCAAAACAATTTTAAAGAAGAACAAAACCAGAGGACTCATACTTTCTGTTTTAAAAACTTATTACAAAGCTACAGTAATCAAAACAGTGTAGTTATTGCATAAAGATAGATATACATAACTATGGAAACAGAAAAAAATAGAGAGCCAGAAATAAGTCCTTGTGAATACAGTTTCATGATTTTCACCAAGGATATCAGAACCATTCAATGGGGGAAAAGACTGTCTCTTCAAAAATGATGTTGAGAAAACTAGATATCTATATACAAAAGAATAAATTTGGATCTTTACCTAGTAGCATATACAAAAAACTCCTGCAAAATCAATCAAATAATTCATAACTAATAAAAAACAAAAAAAATAACTAAACAAAAAAATCTTTTAGAAGAAAACAGATGAGTTATGTATATATAGTCATGCACTGCATAATGATGTTTTAGTCAATGACAGACCACTTAAATCAACATTAGAGTGGAGCTAAAAAAAACTCCTATTGCCTAGTGATATAGTACATTCATAGGGCAACACATAATTCATGTTTATGATGATGCTGGTCTAAAAAAATCTACTGTACTATCAGTTGTATAAAAGTAAAACACATACAATTATGTATGGGACATAAGACTTGATAATGAGGATAAATGATCATGTCACTGATTTATGCATTTACTACACCATACTTTTAAATCATTATTTTAGAGTGTATTTCTTCTGCTTATAAAAAGAAATGTAAAACAGCTGCACACAGTTCCTTCATGGGGAATTCCAGAAGACAGCATTGTTATTATAGAAAATGACAGCTCCATGTGTGTTATTGCCCCTGAAGGCCTTTCAGTGGGACAAGATGTTGGGATGAAAGACAGTGATATTGATGATACTCATTCTGTTGACTTTGTGTCGGTCCAGGCTAATGTGTATGTTTGTGTCTTAGTTCTTAACAAAAAAGTTTAAAACGTAAAAAACTTAAACATAGAAGAGGATGTGAAGAGGAAAAATATATTTTTGTACAGCTATATAATGTGTTTGTGTTTTGAACTAAGATTTTAAGAGCATAAAAAAAGTTTAAAAAAACTAAAGTCTATACAGTAAAAAGTTATAGTAAGCTAAGGTTAATTTATTATTGAAGAAAGAAAAATAGTTTGAACAAATTTAGTATAGAATACATGTCGAGTGTTTCCAAATTCTATAGTAGAGTACAGGAATGTACCAGGCCGGCCATAAGGAAATGGGGAGTTGTTACTCATTGAGTACAGAGTTTTCAGTTTTGCAAGATGAAAACATCTTGGAAATCTGTTGCACAACAATGTAACATTTAACCACACTTAACACTAATGAACTATACACTTAGAAATAACCAGGATGGGAAATTAAGTGATTTTTATCACATTTTTAAAACCTAAAGCTAAGGAAAATTAAGCACTTCCTTACAGCCATTTACATAATGGAAAACAGAGCCAAGGCTCAAATCCAGTTTTTCTAACCCTTCAGTTACGAGTTCTTTCTGCTATATAACAGGATGTTTGTTTTGATAAAACAAAAAACACCTCTGCAATTGCAAGAGAGTTACAGTGGCTAAACTCATATCAGGCAAAATAGACTAATAGAATTAAAAAGAGAAATAGACAATTAAACAAATTTAGTTGGAAACTTTAATGTTCCTTTCTTTGTAACTCTGTAGCTGGTAAAACAATAAGACCAACTTGGCCTACCAGATAGAAATAGAACACTTCTACAACAACAGAACAGTCCTTCAATAACACACGGAATATTATTGAAGACAAACTATATGCCTAGGCCACAAGAGGAGTTTCAATAAATTTTTAAATTTGAAATCATCCAAAGTATGTGTTATGATCATAATAAAATTAAAACAAAAATCACTATCAGAAACAAAATTTATAAAATTCTTAAATATTTGGAAATTAAGCAATACATTTCTAAAGAACCCACAGAGCAAAAAATTTGCAGAGAAAACTCTTAAGAAATAAAAACACACATTACAATAAAGATATCTGTACCAGAATGTTTATTGAAGTTTTCCACTTTTAAGCAAACAGCTCTATGGCTAAATAAATTATTGTTCAGACATCGAATATCATAAGAAGTATAAGGGTACATTTCAAAACTATTAAGATATGAGTATAATTGTGATGGATGTGTTACTTAGTTCAATGTAAACATTTCATATTGTATATCAAAGCAGTACCCTGAACCCCACAAATGCATCAATGTACAAAGTTATGATTTAATAAAAAATTTTTAAAAAATAAGAGGATTTAATCACTTTTGACCAACTTCTGTTTTTTAAAATCCTGAATTTCTGTCGCATTGTTGTAAAAGAATTAAAATATGTGTTTTCCCAGAGAAAGGAAGCATCCCTATTTTGGTAGACCCTAAAACAAATAGAAGGAAACTTCCTTAAGTTGGACACAACTAAACGTAGATACAGTTAGAACTTTGTGAAGACTTTTGTTTGTAAACTTGTGAGTGTTTGAAAGTGAATAAGCCCAAGAATTATTTGAAATTTGTCTTAAAAGCCTTGCTGCAAGAAAGCACCATTCTGACTCAGACTATCATGGGAATCCGGAGAAGGTAAAACTCCAAGGAGGGAGGGAGGTAGCCCAGGAGTGGGCTGTCAAAGAAGAGGTAGGCCACACAAGGACCTTTCCCTTAGTCTATTCTGGCTAAGGGGGTTCACAGATTCCCCTGAAAGGAGACTACATGTAAACAATAGAACACGTATTGCTTGCTTATTTATTTATTTATAAATAAGTAATGAATTCCCATTTCATTCTGATAATTCAAGATAACACATGATAAGTTCTCTTCAACTCCAGTCCAGCCATCTCGTTCCCCTCCTCAGAGGCAACTAATATTACCCAAATCTTTTTATATCCTTCCATACGACATGAGAAAATGTGTACATACAGTTTTCCCTTCCTTTTATATAAATGATAACTTTCTATATACTTCGAAGCTTACTTTTTTTCTTCCCACTGAACTATACCTGGAACTCATTACATACCAGTAAAAATTTACCCTTCTCTCTTCAGTAGCATAGGACTCCGCTGAATGGACGCATTGTAATTTATTTGATCAGCTTCACATGGATGGGCATGTAAGTTATTTCCAGGCTTTCGTGATTACAAATAATGCTTCAAAGACTTGTACGTATGTCATTTTGCACATATGTAAGTAATTTATAGGATAAATTCCTAGAGTTAGAATTACTGATTCAAAGAGAGTATATATATATTTGTAATTTGATAAATGTTGCCAAATTACTCTACATACAGGTTGTACCAATTTATGTTTCTACCAGCAATTTATGAAAATGCCTTTTTTGCACACTCTTACTAATGCAGAGTGTCACCAAGCATTGTTATTTTTTCTAATTTGGTGAGTGAACTGTAATATTTCAGTTTAATTTTAATGTGCATTTCTCACTGTAAGTGAAATTGAGCATCTCTTCATATATGTTTTAAAGTCATTTTTATTTCCTCCGATGTAAACAGTTCACATTCTTTGCCCATTTCTCTTCTGAGTTGCTGGTTTGTCTTTAATTGTCGTTTTTTTTCTAAAGAATCTTTATAGATTAAAAAAAGTTGGCACTTTGAATCGCAAATATTTCCCAAGTACTTCCACAGAGTTCATGAAATTAAAAGTTGCTTTGCCTTGTATGTGAATGACAATCTGGATGCTATAAAATTCTTGGTTCTTATTTTCTTTTAGTTTAGCTGGGTGTAGTGGCTCACACCTGTAATCCCAGCACTCTCGGAGGCTGAGGCAGGTGGATCGTCTGAGCTCACAAGTTCGAGACCAGCCTGAGCCAGAGCAAGACCCCCCCATCTCTAAAAATAGCTGGGTATTGTGGCAGGTGCCTGTAGTCCCAGCTATTCGGCTGAGGCAAGAGAATCGCTCAAGCCCAAGAGTTTGAGGTTGCTGTGAACTATGATGCCACAGCACTCTACTGAGGTGACAAAGTGACACTCTGTCTCAAAAAAAAAAAAAAAAAGAATTTTTTATTTTTATTTTTTTTGAAACAGAGGCTCACTTTGTTGCCCTTAGTAGAATGTTGTGGCATCATATCTCTCGGCAACCTCAAACTCTTGGGCTCAGGTGATTCTCTCACCTCAGCCTCTGGAGTAGCTGGGACTATAGACGCCCGCCACACACCTGGCTATTTTTTAGACAGGGGTTCTCACTCTTGCTCAGGCTAGTCTCAAAATCTTGAGCTCAAGCAATCCACCTGCCTCGGCCTCCCAGAGTGCTAGGATTACAGGCATGAGCCACTGAGCCTGGCCTAAGAATTCTTTTTTTTAATCTTTAAAGTTCAGTCATTGTATTAGGATATGGGTTAACTATTATGTGTCAGTTTTTCCTGAGACTTGACATGTCCTTTTCAACATTTTTAAAAATCCTATTTCAAATATTTTTTCTCATCGAGATTTTTGGATAAGTATATGTTGGATCTCTTTTGCTTGTCCTCCCTACATATCATTTTATCTATATCTAATTGCTTTAAATTCTGTTGATTTTCATTCATTTTGTCTGCTTTTTTCACATTTACTCCTATGTTCCTTTTTGCATCCTCATCTGTTTCTAGTATCTCCTGTGCTACTTTTGCTATTTGAAGCCACTTTCCTGCCTAGAGATCTGCCATGTCATGTTTCATCCCTTTTGCTGTCTGTCCATCTTCCTGAGTATCTCTGCTTTGTGTTCTTATATGTCTTTAAAAAAAAATTGTGATAAAATATATAACATAAAACTTACCACTTTAACCGTTTTTAAATGCACAGCTCTGTGGCATTGTGCACATCCACGTGGCTGTGCATCTATCACCACTATCCATCTCTAGGAGGCTGTACCCATTAAACATTAACGCTTATTCTTTCCTCCTCCAGCACCCTGGCAACCACCATTCTATTTTCTGTCTCTCTGAATTTTTCCTACTCTAGCTAGGTACCTCATGTAAGTGGAATCCCATTTTCTTTTTCCGACTGGTTTATTGCACAATATCTGAGATTTACCCAAGTTTTAGCATGTGTCAGAATTTCCTTCCTTTAAAGGCTGAATAATATTCCATTGTATTTGTATATATGGTCTTGTTTTATCGCTAGATTTCTTCATGAAATGTTAATTCTATGACCAGACATTTGGTTAAAACTTTCACCTCTCCATGGAAATACTTCTTTAATCAGTGTTCACCTGCATTTGTTTTCCTGTTCCTTTCCCGCTCTGTTCTTGTTATGTGTGTGTGTGTCTATCCTCGATGGCTTAGTTTTGATTTCTCATTTTGAATAAATGGGCTTTTCTTGGCCAACTGTGAATGGTTCATATGTTGGAGATGTTATAGCTGAATCCAAGGCTAGCAGCAGTCTCCTCAAGGCTCTCAGTTAAGTGTCAGAGTCCATTTAACCATTATCTCTCCCCAATCTTATGATCCAGACTTTTGTTTCAAACCTATGCTTCACCAACAGACTATTTCTTAAAATATGGTTCTCATGTAAGGCCTTATTCAGACCTACGACCTCTGCTTCTCACAATCAAACTAGTGCACGGATGCTTCTGTCACTACGCTGCATACACTGTCCCCATTAGGACACAGTTCTGCATCTTGGACATACTCTTGACCTTGGGGTGGTGCCAATTATCTCAGGGATTGGCATTCAGAGGTGTCTCCTACTTCCTCCCACATCCTGGGAGGAAGGTAATCTTTATTACCTTTTTTTTTTTTTTCTTTTCTTTTTTTAAAAAATTTATTTATTAAATCTTAGCTGTGTACATTAGTGCAATCATGGGGTACAGTGTGCGGGTTTCATATACAATCTGAAATATTTTCATCCCACTGTTCGACATAACCTTCATGAGATTTTCTCGTTTACCTTCATTACCTTTGGCAGTTCTTCTACCTGTTTATGGCTTAAAAGTTTTATGTGTAACCCAGATGTGTTTCTGTTTCTCCTTCCTTTCCTGAGTAATTTCCTAAAGGAAAAGGGGGAAATGCCGATTTTACTCTATTGTTTTCGAAGTGGATCTGTATCTAATTCTTTTTCCATCGTTTAGAATCAATGATTCTCAAATAAATGTTTTTTTGTTTTTATAAACTTCCAGCTTAGAGAAACTTTCAGGTAATATTATTGGTATTTGAACCAAGAAGACCCAGCTGATAGTCACAATCATGAACATTCTGATGAGAGGACAGGGCAAGACACAACAGACCTCACAAAAGGAGCCTGTGGTGGTTTAGTTCTAGTTGTGTATGTTGCATACAACATCTTCCTGTCCTCTGATTCCAAGATCAGAATCATCATTGTCTTTTCTATCACCCAACATTTCCCACACGTTTCAGATTTGAAGGAAAACAGCTGTTCCTGGCTGATATTGGGGCCATGATCTAAGAACTCCCCTTCTTCGAGCTAAACATACTCATTACAGAGCTACAAGTCAAGTTTTTATGTCTGTGAGTAAACAGTAGGTTTGTGTTACCGTGGAAAAGATAGTATAGGTGCAAGACAGCCCTGAAACACACCTCTGGTTTATGTACGATATGTGAAATTTCATCAATAACATCAATACTCCTTTATGTTACTATGACCTCTTTTAAAATGCCTACGTTTTCTGAAAATAAACAAGCTATCATTAACATCTTTGTGTAAATTACTTTTAAAAAATGTTTCCAGAGGAAGAAACATTGAGAAAGGAAATAGTGGAAATAGAAATTAAGGAACACTCAAATATTTCCCACCTAACTATTCGAGTCAGCTGGAATTATGTAGAAAGAATCTAAGTCAAGTTGCTACTAACATCATTTGACTAATAGTTAAAATTATATAACCATATATGTAGGCAAACCAAACCTAAAGTTGGGTAGATAAGCATTTTCAAAGGCAAAAACTTCTAAAATACCTGTAAGTAATGCTTGCTTTCTTTTCTTGTTTTATGGAATGTTTAAGCTTCCCATTCCACACTAAGTCCAACTGACATTCCTGTTCTTTCTAGAGCATACTTCTGCTCCGTGGGTGCTTAGCTGCTATTCTGTTTATATCCTGTGAAGCAATACTGGCCTTACCAGCTAGTTTAAGGGAAATTAAAAGGAGCTCCCCCTCGGGATTTCGCAATATTAACAGCACTTATTTTATAAGAAGAGTGATGTTAGGATTAGATTTAAGCTTTCCTGCACTAGTCTGATATGAATAACTGTTGCTCGAAGTCAGAATTATCCAGTCATTTCATTTTTAGAAATGGATTTTTAAAAATAAATTGACAGAGAAATGTGGGCATTCAGTCTGATCTAAACCCAGCAAAGATTCTGATGTGAAAAATAAGTTTTGTGAATTGGAAATTATCACCTGACAGAAATGCTGTTTTGATTGACAGCCTCATATGGGTGTAATAGAATCATCCATACATTATGTATAAATTTATCATATTTCCAAAGCCAAGCAGAACACATTGTTACTCCTTCTCAAAAGTACTCTTAATCCCTTGGCTTATACTACTGGAGCGATACTGCCAAGACAGTCATTTCATTTTCTTGTTCCATAAACAGAAGCACTTAGGCAAAAATACTTGCAATAAGAATGTATTTTGAGAGGCATTTTATTAATAGTTATGGCTTTAGAAATGACTAGTAAATAGGAATTGTGCCTATAATGAATATTGTGTTTGACCGCTCATTTATTCAGTGATCATTTGCCTAACGGAAAACTTTTTTAGGGTTCGATACTTTTTTTTTCTTCCTTACCTTTTAGTCATTCCACATTTTGGTGCTAAGATTCAGAAAAAGGAAAATGATAATAGCTCCACAGTGGAAACATTCCAAATATCCATCAACTGGTGGAATAGATGAGTAAGTGTATATCCACACGGTGGAATCTTTTTTGACAATGGAGGGAAATATAGTACCGATACATGCTGCAACATGGATGAACCTTAAAAACATTATGCTAAATCAAAGAAGTCACCTACAAAAGGCCATATATTATTATGCTTCTGCTTATTTAAAATCTCTGAGTAGGCAAATCCATAGAGACAGAAAGTAAATTAGTGGTTGGGCAGAGGAAAGTAGGATGGGAGTGACTGTTAAAGGATATGAGGTTTCTTTTTGGAATGATGAAAATGCTGTAGGAGTTATTGTGGTGATAGTTGTACAACTCTGTGAATGCACTTACAAATCACTGAATGGTATACTTTAAATGGGCGGTTTATGTGGTATATGAACGATGTCTAAATTAAGCCATTAAAAATAAGGAAGAAGAAAATGAGGGGTTTTTCTAATCAGTCAGATTTCTGAGCTAATAGTCTTTGTAGGAAAAACACATCTGGTGGCATTTTGATATAGAGCATTAATGGGAAATTAAAACAATACAATAGGAATTGTTACGAGCTCTAAAAAGTTTTATCTGGTTTCCGGGTGCGGTGGCTCATGCCTGTAATCCTAACATTCTGGGAGGTTGAGATGGGTGGATTGCTTGAGCTCAGGAGTTCAAGATGAGCCTGAGCAAGAATGAGACTCCATCTCTGCCAAAAATAAAATATCAAGGCAAGAGGATCTCTTGAGTCCAAGAGTTTGAGGTTGCCGTGGGCTACAAGGATGCTATGGTACTCTACCCAGGGTGGCAGAGTCATTTGATACAAAGTCTCGAAAAAAAAAAAATATATATATATATATTTGCTACTTTAATGCTTAGTTTAGTGTTTCCCCACTGTATTATAAGTCAGCAGTCCATGAAGAAATGGAACCAATATATGTGTGTATATATATAAATGTCAATATTGATATAAATATAGTGAATATCAATATAGACATAGACATATAAAGAGAGATTCATTTTTAGGAATTGGCTGGTGTGACTGTGGAAGTTGGCAAGTCTGAAATTTGTAGGGCAGGCCAGCAGGCTTGGATACCCAAGAAAGAATTGATATTGCAGTTTGAATCCAGCAGCAGTCAAAAGGCAGAGTTCCCTCAACTCTTCAGCAGAGAGAATCCAGTAATCACACAAGTACCATGTTTGATATTTAAAACTTAATTTCTTTGCGAAAGATAAATTAATACATACTTATCATAATTTTTTAAATGTCAAAAATAGAGTACATAAAAGAAAAATCCCTCCATTCTCATTTTGAGTTAACTTTTTCAACTACACTTTGTCTAGAATGGCTTTGTAAATTGATGAATTAAGGTTTTTAAAATAAGGAATAGTGTAAAATCAAATTTACAAAGTGTATTAAGGAACTTATTTTATTATGAAGCAAGTAAATATGAATTGTCTACAGTATGCAATAGATCTTTGTCACTTTTCTAATACAACTAAGTAAATCAAGAGACTCAAACAATGACATTCATGAGAAAGAAGCTTTTTATGAGACTGTGGTCCTTCCATTTGCAACTACTGGTCTTGCATTTGACAAATAATTACAATATTTTATCCTTCTTCCTACAACTTTTGCACCCCACTCCATTACCTACAGACATTTTCTCTATAAACTTAAACAAGGAGGCAATGCAGTCCTACAGCGAAAACATATCTTAATTATGAATCAAACCATGGCCTACATTTGACCCGGGGACCTCATGTATGGAAGATAAAGTTATTACATGAGGGTATTCTAAGTCACAGAATATTATAGTTAATCCACTCTACAATGTTACCTGCACAGAAAAAAAGGAAGGAAAGAGAAGAAAAATGAGTATGAATGCATGCTATGTGTAATATTCCATGGATGTTGGATATTGGAATATTGTGTAATATTCCAATATTCTATCACAGTGTTTTTCAACTGTTTTAATCTCATGGCGCACTTAAACCTATAAAACTTCCGTGGCACACTTTAATTATGTTGCTCAAAAAAATAGTAAAAAAAAAAAATAATAATAATATACTTACTGTGCTTTGAACTTTTAAAAATAATTTAATTAATGATTTTTTAAAAAAAATTGTAGCACAAAAATGCTCCCAAGGCATGCCAGTGTGCCATGGACACTAGTTGAAAATCACTGATCTTTCACACGATTCAATACTCAACAACAGTGTAGCCAATGCTTCCCTGTTTCTGATAGGATAGCCAACTAAAGTTTAGAGAGGTTAACAACATTGTCCTAGGTTACACAGCTAATAAATTGGAAAGTTTTTTCTCCTTGCCAGAGATTATCTTTACCCTTAGTAGTCTCAAATAAAAAGAAAACAGAAGTTTTCTGAGCCATAGCCCTTGCAACTGGCAATCATTTTCTACTTTCTTAGGACCTCCCAAACACTCTTGGACGCTAATGTTTCAGCCTACCTAAAAATGCTCATTTCCCAGTAGATGTAGCAAAACGCAGGTTGTTGTACTTCCCTATATATACTCCCTGAAATTGTCTTGGCAGTGTTCTGGAGGCCAGCCAGAATCTGCTTTCTTTCTCAGAAGACAGTCCTTGTGAAGTTACTGGTTTTTGAAATTAGGAGTACTGTCTGAATTTGGCTCTATTTCCAGGCTAAGTTTTTTGATCATATTTAATAGATTGTGCATGGATTCTTCTCCAGACAAGTTCCCCGTCCCAAAAGCTGGGATAAAACTTTATAATGGACTAGATGAAGAATCCAATGCATGAAGTATGAGCTGAGATTTTTGTTTTGAGCAATGGTGTAAATCAGTGATTCTCAACCTTCCTAATGCCGTGACCCTTTAATACAGTTTAATACCACACTCACGTGGTGACCCCCAACAATAAAGTAATTTTCATTGAAAATACATCTTGCATATAAGATATTTACATTACGATTCATAACAGTAGCAAAATTACAGTTATGAAGTAGCAACGAAAATAATTTTATAGGGTGGTGCTCAGTGGGTAGGACACCAGCCCTATTATACCGAGGGTGGTAGGTTCGAACTTGACCCTAGCCAAACTGCAACAAAAAAATAGCCAGGCATTGTGGCAGGTACCTGTAGTCCAAGCTTGGGAAGCTGAGGCAAGAGAATCAGCTAAGCCCAGGAGCTGGAGTTTGCTGTGAGATGTGACACTACAGCACTCTACCAAGGGTGACAAAGTGAGACTCTGTCTCTTAAAATAATAATAATAATAATAATTTTATGGTTGGGGGTCACCACAACATGAGGAACTGTATTAAAGGGTCACAGCTTTAGGAAGGTTGAGAACCCCTGCAGTTTTCTGAGACTAGTAAGACTTGAGAAGCAGTATAGCAAGGAGGTTGCAAGGAAACGTGCTGTTTTGAAGTATAAACAACTCCCTAATACCCCATATCCAAGTCTTCAGTAATGCTGTCATTTCTACCCCCCAAAAATGTCTTTATTCCAATATTTCTCACTAATCCACTAACTCCTCTGGATCAGTTCATCTATCACTTCAAAAACTATTTAAAACAGAGGAAATTTAACGCAGGGAAATTGTATACACAGTGATAAAGAAGGGAGAAGGCAAATGGGATGATGAGGAACCCAGAGATAAACAGCAGTAGGAAGCCATTGCCATGACTCAGCCTGGAGAGGGGTGTGGGGGGAGGGGTCCTCATCACCCAGAGGAAATGGGATCCACGGTGATATCAAATGAAAGGAGAGAGAGCCATTCGATTTCTGCCAGATAGACTGTCCTATGGGGAGGAGGGGCGTAGCTGGGGGAGAGCAGTGCCTAAAGCCATTCAGAAGTCAGGTGAAAGAGACCCTAGAAAATGCAGACTGCAGAGATCAGCCAGTCAAGCAGAGCAAGGGAGGGGAGAAGAAGGAGTCTGAGAGTGCATAAGCCCGGCTGGCATAAGCCCCAATTCAGGCTACCATCACCTCTATTTAGGAGACTATTACAAAATAGTCTCCTAAATCATCTCCCTGCTTCTACTCTAACCTCTCTTGCTGTCAGTGTATGATTAAACTATGGTGAAAGAGACCCAACGATACAATGACTTGTTTCTTTTTTTTTTTTTTTTTGAGACAGAGCCTCAAGCTGTCACCCTGGATAGAGTGCTATGGCATCACAGCTCACAGCAACTTCCAATTCCTGGGATTAAGCGAGTCTCCTGCCTCTGCCTCCCAAGTAGCTGGGACTACAGGTGCCCGCCACGGCCATTTTTTGGTTGCAGCTGTCATTGTTGTTTGGCAGACCAGGCTGGATTCAAACCCGCCAGCTCAGGTGTACATGGCTGGCGCCTTAGCCCGTTGAGCCACAGGCGCCCAGCTCAATGACTTGTTTCTTAAAGAAAGATATATCTTTCTCTCTCAGAGGTTGATGGGGAGCTCTGCTCTTCAGTAATTCAGAAACTCTGAGACAGGGGCTGCTTTTGAGTCATTGTTTTTCATCTCTTTGGGTACTGTCATCATTTGCCTGGTCAATACTCGATCCCTACTATATCTGGGTTGTGGCTTTCAGGAAGGGCAAAGAGTGGGCACTTGGTGCAAGGAATTTCTTCTTTATCCACTAACTCAAATCTCACATATCATTTTACTCACATTCCATTCCAGTAAGGCATGTACTTAGGCACATACCCACATGCAGCTGTAAGGAAGGCTGAGAAATGTAGCCATTAGCTAAGTAGCTAATTGTACCCAAGAAGAAGGAGAGATTGGATTTGGGGGATACGATCATATCGCTGATAATATATACTCCAGTGGCTCAGCGCCTGTGGCTCAGTGGGCTAAGGCACCAGACATGTACACCTGAACTGGCGGGTT
The DNA here is from genome assembly GCA_963574655.1 of Perodicticus potto. Lineage (NCBI taxonomy): Eukaryota > Metazoa > Chordata > Mammalia > Primates > Lorisidae > Perodicticus > Perodicticus potto. The sequence goes on from CAUYRH010123123.1 coordinate 24,870, forward strand.
CGAATCCAGCTGGACCCGCCAAACAAAGATGGCTGCAACTAAAAAATGGCCAGGCATTGTGGCGGGCGCCTGTAGTCCCAGCTACTTGGGAGGCAGAGGAAGGAGACTCGCTTGAGCCCAGGAATTGAAGGTTGCTGTGAGCTGTGATGCCACAGCACTCTCTCCAGGGTGACAGCTTGAGGCTCTCACAAAATAAATAAATAAATAAATAAATAAATAAATATATATATACTCCAGTTACAGACAGTTTTTTAAAAGCTCAAATCAGGTCATATCTCCCCTTTCTCACAACTCAAAGGCCTCCCATTGTCCTTACACTTAAATCCAAATTCTTGTTGTAGAATACAAGACTCTTTCTGTCATCTGTCTACCTCTTTGACCTTATCCAGTAGTGGGATCCTCGATTTATAGAATTTGCCAATTTCTGAAGTATGAATACTTCCACCACACCTAATATGCTCTGTCAAGGTGACATCACTGATTGCAAGGCGGGAAAGAGATGCATAATTTTGACTCTTTTGAACCAGTATAGGGTGGCTTCAGCACACTATTGCCTGCCATTCTCTCAAACACTCAAATTTCTCCAGCCACTTTAGTTTATTTCTTTTTTGTTTCCTAACACTGCAGTTCCCAACCTTTCTGCTGTGGACTAAGACTGGTCTGTAGCCTGTTAGGAACTGGGCTGCACAGCAGGAGGTGAACAGTAGGTGAATGAGCAGAGCTCCATCTGAATTTACAGCCACTCCCCATTGCTTGCACCACTGCCTGGGCTCCACCTCCTGTCAGAACCCCTGACCCCAGGCCCATCATGGAGAAACTGTCTCCCACAAAACTGGTCTCTGGTGTCAAAAAGGCTGGGAAGAGTTGAATAGCAGTTCTCAAAGTGTGATTCCCAGGCAGCAGGATCACCACTGCCTGGGAACTTGCTCAAAATGCGAATCATTGGGCCCATCCCAGGCCTACTGATTCACTCTATGTGTGGAGACAGCAATCTGTTGTTTTTGTTTTTTTTGTTTTTTTATGATCTGCATGACAGCAATCTATTTTAACAAGCCCTCCTGCTGATGTCAGTGTGGATCAGGTGGGAGAACCACCACTGCTCTGATAGACCAAGCTTCCTCCCACCTTACAGTCTTCGTACTTCTGCATTCTCTACCTGGCATCCTCTTCCTCTAGATTTTCATGTTATCCAGGTCTCTGTACAAATATCACTTCCTCAAAGTGGGTTTCCCTCATGCCAACCTCTTTCTAGTTCCCTCACTAGAATGTAAATTGATAGGAGGGATTTGTCCTGTTCACTTCTGCATCTCCAGTACCCCAAACAGTGCCTGACACATGCTAGGCAGAAATACGTGTTATATGAATTAATATATTATATAATTGGCCAGGTACAATGGCTCAGTCCTATAATCTCAGCATTCTATAGGTCCAGGCAGGAAGAGTGTTTGAAGCCAAGAGTTTGAGACCAACCTGGGCAACATAGTGAGACCGTCATCTCTACAAAATTTAAAAAACAATGAGCTAGGGGTGGTAGTGCATGCCTGTAGTCCCAGCCTCTCAGGAAACTGAAGCGGGAGGGTCACTTGAGCCCCGGAGTTCAAGGCTTCACTGAACTATGATTGTATGCCTCTGCATTATTGCCTAAGTAACAGAGTGAGACCCCTATCTCCAAAAATATAAAGTAAAATAAAAATTAAATTATTTAATCAATGTTAACATTACTTTTATTTTTAAATTTTTTGTTATTATTATTTTTATTGTTTGGGATTCATTGAGGGTGCAAAGAATTAGGTTACATTGATTGCATTTGTTAGATAAAGTCCCTCTTATAATTGCATCCCACCCCCAAGAGGTGTGCCATACACCATGATCCCTCCACCCCTCTTCTCCTCCCCTCTCCCCACTTGCTCATTCCTTACTCCCCCTCTTGTGTTAGTTCATCTGCTGCCTTCATATTAGAATTGAGTACATTGGATTCTTGCTTCTCCATTCTTGTGATGCTTTACTAAGAATAATGTGTTCCACCTCCATCCAAGTTAATACAAAAGATGTAAAGTCTCCATCTTTTTTAGTGGCTGAATAGTATTCCATGGTGTACATATACCACAACTTGTTAATCCATTCTTGTGTTGATGGGCATTTAGGTTGTTTCTACATTTTGGCAATTGTAAATTGTGCTGTGATAAATGACCCAATAAACATGTCCTTATGATAAAAGGAATTATTTTCTTCTGGGTTGATGCCTAGTACTGGGATTGCAGGATCAAATGGGAAGTCTAATTTGAGTTCTTTGAGGAGTCTTCCTTCCAAAAAGGTTGTATTAGTTTGCAGTCCCACCAGCAGTACAAAAGTGTTCCCTTCTCTCCACGCCCATGCCAGCATCTGCAGTTTTGAGACTTTGTGATGTGCACCATTCTCACTGGGGTTCAGTGATATCTCAGGTAATTTTGATTTGCATTTCTCTGATGATTAGGGATGATGAACATTTTTCATATGTTTATTAGCCATTCATCTGTCTTCTTTAGAGAAGGTTCTATTCATCTCTCCTGCCCAGTGATGTATGGAATTGTTGGCTCTTTTTTTGTTGATTAATTTAAGTTCTCTACAGATCCTAGTTATCAAGTTTTAGTCTGATTCATAATATGCAAATATCTTTTCTCATTCTGAAGGTTGTCTGTTTTCTTTGGTTGTTGTTTCTTTAGCTGTACAAAGCTATTCAGTTTAATGAAGTCTCATGTGTTTGTTTTTGTTGTTGTTGCAATTGCCATGGAAGTCTTCTTCATAAAATCTTTCCCCAGGCTGATAACTTCAAGTGTTTTCCCCACACTTTTTTCAAGGATTTTTATTTTTTCATGCCTTATATTTAGATCTTTTATCCATGTTGAATCAATTTTTGTAAGCAGTGAGAGGTGGGGATCCAGTTTTAGCCTTTTATGTGTGGTTATCCAGTTCTCCCAGTACCATTTATTGAATAGGTATTCTTTTCCCCACTCTATGTTCTTGTTTGGTTTCTCAAAGATCAGGTGGCTATAAGAGGTTAGTTTCATCTCATGGTTTTCGATTTGGTTCCAAGTGTCAATGTCTCTATTTTTGTGCCAATACCATGCTGTTTTGATCAGTATGGCCTTGTAGTACAGCCTTAAGTCTGGTAGGGTGATATCCTCAGCTTTGTTTTTATTACTAAGAATTGCCTTGGCTATATGGAATTTCTTCCAGTTCCATACAAAATGTAGAATTTTTTTTCCAAGTCTTGAAAGTATGATTTTGGTATCTTAATAGGGATTGCATTGAATGTATAGATTGCTTTGGGTAGTATAAACATTTCAACTATGTTGATTCTTCTCAGCCAAGAGCATGGTATGTTCTTTCATTTGCTAGTATCTTCTACTATTTCTTTTCTTAGAGTTTCATAATTTTCTTTGTAGAGGTCCTTCACCTCTTTTGTTATGTATAGTCCTAGATATTTCATTTTCTTTGAAACTACTGTGAAGGGAATTGTGTCCTTGATTAGCTTCTCATCTTGGCTGTACAAAGGCTACTGATTTGTGGGCACTGATTTTATATCCTGAGACATTAGTGTATTTTTTGATCACTTACAGGAGTCTTGTGGTTGAATCTTTGGGGTTCTCTAGGTATAAGATCATATAGTCATCAAAGAGCAAGAGTTTGACCTCTCTGCCCCCATTTGGATGCTCTATTTTTAGTTTTTTTTTTTTCTTCAGTTTTTGGCTGGGGCTGGGTTTGAACCCACCACCTCTGGTATATGGGGCCAGCACCCTACTCCTTTGAGCCACAGGCTCTGCCCCTTTATTTACTTTTCTTGCCTGATTGTATTGGCTACAACTTCTAGCACTATGTTGAATAGTAGTCGTGATAGAGGACAACCTTGTTTAGTTCTTGTTTTAAGTGGAAAAGCTTTCAGTTTTACTCCATTCAGTAAAATATTAGCTGTGGGTTTGTCATAGATGGCTTCGATCTGTTTTAGAAATGTGCCACTTATGCCTATATTTTTGAGAGTTCTAATTAGAAAAGGATGCTGAATTTTATTGGATGCTTTTTTCTACATGTATTGAGAGGATCATATGGTCTTTGTTTTTGCTTCTGTTCATGTGGTGAATTACATTTATGGACTTGCATATGTTAAACCATCCTTGTATCCCTAGGATGAATCCTACTAGATTGTGATGTATGATTTTTTTAATGAGAGGCTGTAATCTATTGGCTAGGATTTTATTGAGAATTCTTGCATCTATCTTTATTAGTGAAATTGGTCTGAAGTTCTCTTTTTTAGTTGGGTCTTTTCCTGGTTTTGGTATCAGGGCGATGTTTGCTTCATAGGATGTGTTAGAGAAGATTCCTTCTTCCTCAATTTCTTGGAATAATTTCTGCAGTATGGGTATAAGCTCTTCTTTGAAGGTTTAGTAGAATTTTGGTGTGAAGCCATCTGGACCAGGGCTTTTTTGTGTTGAGAGGTTTTTCTTATTGTTTCTTTGATCTAAGTACTTGATCAATGCTATTTTTTGAGAAGATTATTCTTTCCTCATGAATTGTCTAGGCACACTTGTTAAAAATCAATTGACTGTAAATGTGAGGGTTTATTTCTAAATCGTCAATTCTATTCCATGGATCTATATGTCTATTCTTCTAGTGCCCTAGTCCATTTAATTAATGTCCATTTGGTCAAATTTTAGTGTCTACTTTCCTGCACAAATATATATTTTATTCCAAACAATTTTATCTGCATGTTTCTCATTCTACAACTCACAAAATGCAGTCAATTTTACCATCTTAGAGGAGAGGAAGACTGCAAAGAAAAAAAGGGGTGGTGGTGGTGGAGGTAATAGGTGGTGGAATGAATGGGAACTCTCTTCTGCATACAAAAGAAGGAATTGATGGCCCCAACTAGAAGAACAACAATATTAAAATTATGATTGCTTCATCTGGATCCCAGATGTGGTAGCTATCTTCTTTAAAAATAAAAAGACAGAGAGAAAGAGGAAGTCATGGGCATAATGTAACTAAAATGTGTGCAGACAAATATTACTTGGAAATGTTAGTGAAAGGTTTTAGTATCTCAATGGAAATCTAGCTGCTGAGTTCTCTTACTTTATGACAAAATAAATGATTCTTCTTGAGAAATTGTGGTACCACATTTTGCCAGCAATGCTCCATCTACCCTAATGCCAATATCCTCACATCTGAGGTCCTAGAATTGTCCTAAGTGAACGATTTATGTCAATGAAAACAATTGCTTTCTCTTTTGCCCAGAAAGAAAATGATTAATTCTACCCTTTTATATAACAGAAATACCTAAAATATCTCATCAGTTGGAGCCTTGGACACCATTCTAAAAGTAATTTTATCTTGACAAAATCAAACATATAAGATATACTGCAGTCTATCAGAGAGAACATCAGCTGACGGTACTCTAGGATCTAAATAGAGCTTGCCTCATTTCAGGAAGCATCATTTTTTAAGGAGTTTTAATTCAATAGTATACAGGAGACATTTTTTTCCCAAGAACATTTTCAATTTTCAAAACCATGTGTTATTTACAGAAAATAGAACTCATGTGTTTTTTATTCATTTACACTTAACTCATTAAAAAATTCCTGTTAAACCACTTGGTATTCAAGGACTTTTCAGTTTTCTAAATAAGTTTCCAAAAGCCTTCTTAGAGATATGAAATTGTGTTAAATAAATATGTACATGAGTTTCCAAACCATGTTCATAAATTTTTCTTTAGAATTTTGTGCCTTTAATTAGTAAAATATGCTTTTCTCTTAGCCAGAAAGGGATTAATGTGTGAAAATTTATCATTTTTCAATGTTAGAAAACCTATGTTTACAAATAAGAAGTTTTAAATATCTTCCATTAACAACTAGTTTGATTCACATGTACACGATGAAATAAATGTCAGATAAATATTACAGGTTTAGGAGGAAGGAAGTGAATTAATAGCTGTTGAGTAGCTCTTGGATGCTATGTACATACCACTTTATATACCTAGAATTTATCCCTTAGGAGATGGCTATTTTTATAACATTTCCACAGATGAGAAAATTGAGTTCAGATAAGCTAAATAATCTTCCCAAAGACACATAACTAGTAAGATAGAGCCAGGATACAAAAATCTATATGATCCTTGAATCTTTGTTATTTCTGCTACCTATAAACCTCAGTAGATTTGAAATTAAGAGATCTGATTTTAAATTATTGTATTCATCAAATACTAGTAATACAAATGTGAATAAACCTTAGCTTTCCTGACTATAGAATGGGAACAGAAATACCCACCTTATAAGGCTACTGTTAGAGGAAATGAAATAATGCATACATGTATATGAATGCACATAGACTGAGTTGAATTGGTTCTTTACCTCCACCCTTGTCCCACTTACAATAAATTTTTATACAGCACTGTGTAACATTTTGATATTGAAGATGTCATGTCTGTTCCACTTTGCAAAATTTTCAAGGATTTTCTGAGACCTTAGACTATAATTTTAAGTTCATACTGGCTGGGCATGGTGGTTCACCACCTATAATCCTAGCATTGTGGGAGGATAAGAGGGGGAGGATCGCTTGAGGCCAAGTGTTTGAGACCAGCCTGAGCAACTTAGCGAGAGCAACTTAGCGAGATGTAAGCCTGTAGTCCTAGCAATTTAGGAGTCTGAGGCAGGAGGAATGCTTGGGCTGTGGAGTTTTAGGCCGCAATGAGCTGTGATTATGCCACTGCACTCTAGCTGAGGCATTAGAGTGAGGCCTTGTCTCAAAAAAAAAAAATCATATTGATTTTATTCTAAATTTACATATCCAGCTTCATCTCCTTTTATTTTTTTAAAATAAAATTTCTAAACTTCAGTCATATTAATTTACTGCCCCCCACACAAACCAACATACACACTATACTTTTTTTTTTTTTTGAGACAGAATCTTGCTCTGTTTCCCCTGGTAGAGTGCTATAGTGGCATAGCTCAGAGCAACCTCAAATGCCTGAGCTTGAGCAATCCTCTTGCCTCAGACTGCCGAATAGCTGGAACTACAGGCAGGTGCCACCATGCCCAGCTAATTTTTCTAATTTTAGTCAAGGCAGGGTCTCACTCTTGCTCATGCTAGTCTCCAACCCCTGAGCTCAAGCAATCCACCTGCCTCAGCCTCCCAGAGTACTAGGATTACAGGCATGAGCCACTGCACCCGGCCTACACTATACTTTTTAATAAATTATGGTAAAAATACATACACCATAAAATTTATCATTTTAACTATTTTTGAGTTTACTATTCCATGACATTCCTTAGTTGTACATTCAGATTGTTGTATAACCATCACTACTATTCCACACTGTACTTTTCAAAGCAGCATTTCACCGTACCCCATACTGAAAGTTTCTTTCTATTTCTAATTACCTAACTCTTAGTGTTCTTCCAAGATCTGACTCAAACCCCCTTATCCATGAAATCTTTCTTTGTTGTGTTTGTCCGACTTGTATCAAGTGCTGAAAGGTGGTTTTGCTTAGTGGTTAAGTGTACAGACTCTGGGTCAGATTGTTTGAGATTGGGTTTTATTTGTGCTACTCCATAACTATAAGACCTTGGGCAGGCAAATCAGACTTTAGTGTCCTACATATTTATCCAAATGATTTAAGAACTTGTATCCACAAAAATTGGTGCATGAATGTTTATAGGAGCTTTTTCATAATTGTCAAAATCTAGAAGAAACCAAGATGTCCTTCAATAGGTGAATGAATAAAAAAATTGTGGTATGTCCATACAATAAAATATTATTCAGCAAAAAGAAAAGAAAAATGAGCTGCGAAGACAAAAAAAAATATGGAAGAAACTCAAATACACATTGACAAGTAAAACAAGACAATCCGAAAAGGCTACATACCATATGATTCCAACTAGATGACATTTTGAAAAAGGCAATACTATCATGACAATATAAAGATTAGTCATTTCTAAGGATTTGGCGTGAGTGGAGGAGGGATGAAGAAGTACACAGGAGATTTTGGGGGCAGTGAAACCATTTTTTATGACACAATAATGTAGATATATGAATTACACATTAATCAAAACTCATAAAACTATACAACACAGCATGAACTCTAATGTAAACTATGAACAATTGAAATAAATGTACAATACTAATGATAGGGGAAATGCAGTGAGTGGAGGAGTTTTGGGGGTGAATGAGAACTCTAATTTCTGCTTCCTAAACCTTAGATTGCTCTAAAAATAAGGTCTATTAATTTAAAAAGCAAACCAAAAGATTAGCAATCAATAATAAAATGATATCTGAGAAATCTTAAAAACTTAGAATCAAAATATCACATTTCTAAATAATGTGTGTATCAGAGAAGAGATTAAAAGGATTTTGAACTGAATTAAAGTACTTTTAACTAAACAAAATTAAAAATACAACAAATTAAAATTTATGAGATTTAGTTAAAGTTGTACTTATACAGCTGAAATTTAAAGCACTGTCTGAAATTTATAACAATGTCTATGTTAGAAATTAAGAAAGTTCTTGATTTAGGCTCGGTGCCCGTAGCACAGTGGTTATAGTGCCAGCCACATACACTGAGGTTGGTGGGTTGGAACCAGCCCGGGCCAGCTAAACAACAATGACAACTGCAACAAAAAATAGCTGGGTGTTGTGATGGGTGCCTGTAAGTCCCAGCTACTTGGAACTGAGGCAAGAGACTCGCTTAAGCCCAAGAGTTGGAGGTTGCTGTGAGCTGTGATGCCACTAGAGTGACATAATGAAACTCTGTCTCAAAAAAGAAAAAAAAAAAAAAGAAAGTTCTTGATTCAATGGCCTTAGCTTTTTTTTATCTTAGGAAACTAGAGAAAGAAGAGGAAATTAGAGAAAAAACAGTAGGAAGCGCAGGGTTGGGTGGGTTGGGTCTATATTGGATCTGTGGAGTGACATCCAGGAATCAAGAAGAAAATGAAAGCTTTGACTGAAGCTGGTCCTTGGTTGGTGAATGTGCACTTAACAGCATAGATAGAAAAGGAGAAAACAACTTGTTGGAGTTCACTCAAATTTTAACATGCCTGATCAAATATTCTGTCTACTTAAAAGAAGTTGACCTTGGAAATAATGTCCTGGGAGAAGCAGCCGCTGCCAACATACCTGAAGCTCTAAGAGTCAGAAAGACAGGTCAGCCACCAATCTTAAAAATGACGGTCACACCCCACATCTCTTCAGATACCTTCAGATCTGTTTGGGAAAATAATAAGAAATCTAGTATCACCAATAAAAAGGAAAAACAGGCTAACAACTATTGAATATGGATGCCATGGATGTCAACTGTACTGGGCAGCATGCCTATAAAAACATTGCTTGCTCTGGGATGATATTTTTCACTCTAACCAAGCCCCTCTCAAGTTCTCAAATTTGATAAGACTATGTCATAGAAGTTCAGAGTAGTGTTAATCCTATCACATTTGTCGTTTTCTAAAATGTGGGTTTCACAAGTAGGCCTTAGTAAAGATAGTTGTGATTCTTCTCTGGGGCTTCTTGTTTCCTGCATGTGAAACTTATAATTTGAAGGAAGTTATACTCTTTATATAAGAAAGAATGAATTTCCTTTCAGAAATATACCTATAGTTGGGTATAAAAATAATGTTTGGAATAATGACTTCCTAAAAGATAACAAGGCAAAATTCCTAAAAATGAAGATCTTCCCCACATGAGGAAACTTCTAATCATGCTGCCCCACTGTGAAGATGCCAGACAGCCACATGGGAAGTGGAAGAGGTCTAGTTGATCAATATGTGGATGGCAAATTGGACAGGTTGAGTTTTATATGCCTAACAGTATGGTACAAGGACAAAGAGCATGACCCGGGAAGTTATATGAACCAGAATTCTCTGTGGAGCACCTACTGCTGTCCAAGCAAGTGACCTTGGCACATCAGTTCATCTCATGTGTCTCAGTTTCCCCTTATGTAAGTTACAGTTAAGAATAGCACCTATTTCATGTAGTGAGCATTGAATGAGACAATGCATGTAAAGCATTCTAGCACATTGCCTTGTTCATAGCATGTACTCAAAAGTAAATATAAGTGGCTGCTGTTATTACTGTTACTATGGTGGATGTTAGAATTGAGTAGTTCCAGTTATTTCACTTATGACAGCTACAACAGAAAAAAAAAAAAAGAAAAAATAATAGCAGAAAAGAAGAAGAAATCAAGCCCAAATAAGCAGAAAAAAGAAAATGTCATAGACTAGAGCATAAATCAGTGAAACAGAAAACAGAAAGATTGTAGTATAGAGGAAATCAGTGAAAAGCTGGTTCTATGGGAAGATTAAAAAAAAAAATCTGCAGCCAGACTGATGAGGGAAAAATCAGAGACAGAGAGAAAGAGAGAGAGAGAGAGAGAGAGAATCCACAAATAACAATGACAGAGGTGACATTAATGCATACTATTCTTCAGATGTTAAAATGATGAAAAGAGATTATGTATAATGTTATGCCAATAAATCTGACAATTTAGATGAAATGAACAGATTCCTTGAAAAACACAAACTACCAAAACTCATCCAAGAAGAAATAGATAACTTAAATATCTGTATATTAATTTAAAAATTGAATTTGTAATTAAAAACTTACACAAAAAAATACAGGCCCAGGTGGCTTCGTTGGTAATTCTACTGAACATTAATTAGGAAGGAAAATAAAACTACCTCTCCATAAACACTTCCAAAAAATTGAAGAGAAGGGAATACTTCCAGCTTATTCTGCAATGCCAGAATTACTGTGATACCAAAACCAGGCAAAGATATCACTAGGAAAAAAAAATACCAATATCCCTCATAAACTTTCATGCAAACATATTTTTAAAACTTAGCAAATTGAATCCAACAATGATCAAAAAGAAGGTTAGCTTAACATTTGAAAACCAGTTAAAGTAATTGACCATATCAACAAACTAAAAAAGAAAAAAAAGAACAACTTGATATTTTTAGTAAAAGCAGTTGACTCTACTCCTAGCAAAAACTCTCAACAAATGAGGAATATAAGGGAAGTTATTTGTGCTCATAAAGGATATTGACAAAAACCTCTTGAGGCTTTTGAGGGGAGGAGGAGATAAAGTGGGAATGGTTAATGAGTACGAAAAAATATTAGGCAGTTAGATAGAATGAACAATACTTGATATCCCAACAAAGGGCACTGTAGTCAATAGTAAGCTATGGTGTGGCATAGGCAAAACAAGATTGTCTTTTCTGTTCTCTTTTTTTTTTTTTAATAATTTTATTAAATCATAATTGTGTACATTGGTGCAATCATAGGGCAGAATGTGCTTCATATACAATTAGAAACATTTTGATCGTACTGTGAGAGATAGCCTTCATGGCATTTTCTTAATCACTATATAAAGACATTGA